>JAQIVZ010003407.1:0-14256 GCA_034700945.1 Arrhopalites spinosus
ACGAGAAGACGACGGCGCGTCAAAACGCGATCATTTTCTCCCTCTCAGCTCTCTGTTCCTCCGTCTCCATCTTCAATCTCATGAAAAACATAGACGAGAGCGTGCTACAACAACTCCAATTCTTTTCTGGCTACGCCCATCTTGTCTCCATCGACGAATCACGTGAGGATGATGAATACGAGGCCTTCCAAAAGCTAATTTTCCTAATTCGAGATTTCGACTTTGAAGATTATGAATTTGGCTACCATGACATGTACACAACTTTACCCTACTCAAAAAACAATTTTTGTATCGACACTTTCAAGCGGAGCGCCGATAGCGGATGCGCTAAGGAGAATATTTTTGTGCGCGAAAAAATTCTGGAATATTACAAAGACGTTGCTGTCGTCAGTCTTCCCCATCCCGGGAAAAAATTTGTGTGCGATGACAACGCCAAGACAGATGAAGATTTTGATGAAAATATTGCCAACTTTGTGCAGCAAATGCTCAACTCACAAAATTTAGTCACCAAAAAAATTGGCGGGAGTGAGATCACCGGTCTTCAATTTTCAAAATATATAGAAGCATGGTCTAAACTCTGCGACAAGGCGGATCAACATTTCCCCAAAGTTCAAACAATTCTTGAATCAACCGCCATAATTCAAAATACTTTGGCTTTTAGTACTGCCATTTCTTTGTATGAAAAAGGCATTCAAAATTTCATGATCCAGAACCCCGGAGGTGTCCCTGATTCGGAGTTTCAACTTACCCATCAAAATTTCCAGAAGGAGGCCCTTGACCTCTTCAATTCAATGAAAAAACTTGGCAGTGAAGAAATTCAACAAAATTACCGCCATCTCTTGGAGGAGAACATGGCAAAGTTTTTTGAGAGCAATCGAAAGGTCAATCAAATGCAACAAGACCGCGTGGCCATGGAGAGGGAGTACAAGAAACAGCAGGAAAATGTTCAAAAAATGCAGGACGACATGCAAAAAATGGCGGGTGAAAATGAAGCAGTTCAACTTGAAATGGCTGCCAAAATTGAGCAAGCTCAAGTGGAATTACAAAATGTGGCGCAAGACAATCTCAAAGTGCAAAAGGAGCTCAAAAATCAGATTCTGGAGGCGCAATTGAATGCCAAGAAAATGTCTAAAGAAAATAAAGTCGCGCAAGAAGAAATGGAAGAGAGAGTCAATAAAGCGCAGGCAGAATTAGAGAATGTCACCAAAAAGAGTGAGGAGGCGCAAGAGACCCTGAAAGCGCAAATAAAATTGACACAAGACGAAGCGGCAAGAGCTGCCAAGAAGGTTGAGCAGGAGAAGAAGAATTTTATGCAGCACATGGAGGCCACCAACAAAAGAGTGGAGGCGTATGCGCAGAAGCTGAAAGAGTCAGAGGACACTCATAGGCGGGAATTGGAACAAGTCAAAAATCAACAGCCCGATTTCTTGACTGCTTTTGCCCAAGGATTGGGGACTGCCTTGGGGACTGGACTGACTGCATTGGTGCCAAAATTTGGGGGTTTGGCTGGCGGGAGTAGAAAACTTTGAACAACTTTTTTAAAAATTATTTCATTTTCTGAATTTTATAATGAATTTGGAGATTAATTTGCAATTAAAAAAATAATGACAAACTAATAAGCAAACTAAATTGAATTCATGGTGGAAAAATGAAATGAAAAATAAAAATGAATTTCAAATTTTAGTTTTTAAATGAGTAATTAAAAAAATCATGCACTCACAAAAATATTTAATTATCATCTAACTTAAAACACAATTATTAAACAATAAACTTTCTCAAAGTCATAAACTTCATGAAAAATTTTAAATTCTTCATTCCATAAAGTTACTCCATCTCATCATGAGATTCTGATGGACAAAATTGATTAAAATTGTACAGAAAATATTAAACTTTAATTGAATTTAATTAAAATCTACTTTAGGGGCCACAATAAATTTTAACCATTGACTAAAGTACAATAATTTATTAGAGTACACGCGATAGCAAAATAAATTTAAGAATCAAATAATTGACACAAAAAACAAGGAGCCAGGTAGTTACAAAATACACCACAATTTCAATGGAAAAAGCCACCACGGAGCAAAAAAGGAGGGTACCGTAAACATGAAAACTGAGATAAACATCCGAATAAAGTGACAACGGCTCAAAATCCTTGACCTCGTCATTCACTACATCACCAGTGAAATTACTCTTCTTGAAGGGATCATGAGGAAAATTAATGGTGTTCCATTTGGACCAAAAAGAGTACAATCCAGAATGAATCATGACCCGGACTTGTTGTTCCATCAAATTGAAAAAGAACAATTCATTCACTTCATTTTTTATGGTAAAGCCCTCTACTTGAGTGTCTGACATGTCTTGAACTTGTCGATTATGTGACATTCTAAGTATCCCCTGTTTCTCTCGCATCTTCTTTTTAAAAATGTTCCAAAAATATTCAAATTCATCTGCTCGTGTCACTATCGCTGTCGTCTCTACATGGTCATAAAAATGGCGGCGGCTGGTAAGAAAATGTTTGAGTTTTTTCTCAGAAACAATTTCCATTTTGCGTACATTTTTCATGGCATGGTCGAACTGCCGGCAAATTTCGATTTGAACACATTCCGTTTTGTCAAGACTGACATTTGCATATTTGAGTGAAGCAACGATTCCACAATTTTTGACGCAATGACTGTAAAGATTTTTAATTTGTAAAAATTGCCTAGCAAAAGTTTCATTTGCTTTCTCATTGTCAATCACTTTGTGTGCAAATAACATCAGATGTGCATAGTACATGCTTTGGTTACATGGCGCTCCCGCCTCAACCACAAATAAACTAAAATTATTCTTCTCCAGTTCACTCAGACTCTCCCATTTTGTTTTGAAGGGATAGGGCACCGAGTACTCGGTCGTCATTACGGCACAATAAAAATTGGTCAGGATGGAGCCCATGAGGAGCCAAACTGCCAAAATGATGGTGCAAATCTTGATCACGACTACAAAATTGACCCCTCCAATGGGGGTCAGTCTGTCACATTGCACCACCAAAATTCGTAGAATCCACCCGCCACTCTCCCAAAGAAACTTTACAATGGAAGACCCATAAGAGTCCATTGTCTGGAAAAGTAGGACAAGAAGCGCGCATGTCAGGGCCAATGAAAGGAGGAGCAGCAGCCAGACGTGGAACTGAAAAGGGAGCAAATAAATTGTGAAATTGTTTTGTTTTTGAGTGACCCCGTGACCGGCAATGAATTTGAATTGGCGGGAGTAGCCCGTTGGGTAAACTAAAGAATATCGTGCCCAGGGTTCCTTTTGGGGCGGGAAAGTTCCAAACGAAATTACATTATTGGATGTATGAAAATGACTATCGGATACTGGTAGGCGGAAAGATTGGTTAAATGCTTCATATAGCATCTGGTACGTCTTTTCAAGTAAGGTCAATGATTTGCTCCTCTTTGGTGTCAGTGGAGTGACCAATGAAAATTTATGATTCCAATACCCATTTCGACCTTTGTCTGCAACAGGAAGGGCTCTCTTCAACATGGTGGGGTAACAGGAACCCTCCTTGGGTTTTTGAGGGTCACAGTCGATGAAATGAATATGGTCCCTCACTACAAAATGTTTAAAACGATTAACCATATAGTCAAACTGAACATACCACCCCGTATTTATGGTCAACATGGGAAACTGATGAAGAGGCACGTCACCACTCTAATTTTTATAGCCGTAGTGCATGTAAAAGTACAAGTCGACATTTCGGACATCCCACATTGAAAGTAGATTGTCCATCACCCTGTTCATTTTTGAGGGGAATTGGGTAAGACAAATGAGCAGGAGACGATGTTTTGGGGTTGGATAGCCAATTTGAAATATTTCACCAACATGTCGTTCATCCCACCCCTGTCCCTCATAACGTGACCAAGGCGTTGTGGCATTGTCAGGAAGGAAGAGGAGACTTTGATAGAAATGAACATATTTTGTCTCATTCACCAAATGGACGCTCTTCATCATCAATTTTGTACTGAAAATGCTTATTTTTGAAATGGGGGATGGCACGTACTTCAAATTGATGAGGATGGGCATGGAGATGGCAGCATAGTCAAACAACTTGTCATTTTTGGGTTCCACGAAATAAATAAATCGGTTGGCTATTTCTCCAATTAACCGCATGAGCTGAATTTGGATGTACAGATGTGGGGTTAAATGAACAAGAGACTGGCTAGAGGGAACAGATGCCATGATGAAAATGATGCTGGTGAAGAGCTCCATTTTTGAGTTTTTCTGGATTATTCCGCCGGTGGTATGTGTACACTGCAAACAGTTTCATTAAATGGAGTCCTTGCATGAGTGATTTCAATCAAGTTAATTTAATTTCTCAAGTAGTTTAAACATGCAAAGGTTTCATTTTCATCCATTTTACTCAAGCAAGTTCCCCGTTTGTCCGTGCCCACGTCAAATTGTTCGGTAAAATAAAATTGATTTTGCACTACGGAGGTATTACAGCTGCTGCCAGCTACATTCACCAGCAAGCATCCCATGTTTTAATATGTTTGAAAATTAAAAACACACCTCCGTTCATGCCATACCCATAATTCGAGTGTTTATTTGATTGGCTCTGACATTTTAAACAAGAACCAAACATGAATGACAATTTTTGAATCCATATTTGCATGAATTATTTAAATTGTAGAAAAACAGTGCAAAACATTTTTTTCATGGTACACAAACTGTGATCAAGAGGAATAAAAAAACAATTTTTATGAGAAATTCCAACCAATGAAAGTTACTCCATCTCATCATGAGATTCTGATGGACTAAATTAATTAGAATTGTACAGAAAGTATTGACAAATTGAATTAAGTTAATCTACTCTAGATTCTATTTTGAAAATTCACAACATTTTCATTGGGAAGGAAAGCTGACGTGGACACAAACATTTCCCAGTTGCCCGCCCGCACAAGGAATTTTATAAGTGACCTCACAATTTTCTTGAAAATCCTCACTAGGCGACCAGTTACAATTTTTGGAGCCATAAATATTCTTGCCCACACATTTTGTCACCAAAACGTAGAGTGACGTCACTCCTGTTTTTTTTATTTCGTTCTCATTGCTCCCTCTTTTGGGAGAGGTCCCATTCAAATTATATTAAATGAAATATATGACATCATGTGTATATCATGACAAAATATATTCTAAAAATTAAATACTTTATAAACAATTTTAAACTTGACGTTTAATTTTTCAAAAATTAAATTAAACATAAAATTCTTTACTTTAACGGTCACATTTGGGTGTACAATCCCCAACCCCGTCGTTTGAGACATTTGCCAGTGGCCACAAAAATAATTATTGTGAGGACAATCGTCAATATTAAAATGAGAAAGAGAGGCAACAAGTAACTCTTCTCATTGTCCACTAGAGGCTCCACTGTCGTCCCATTTGACCTCACCGTCGTCATGTCAATGAACACCCCCATGGGTCGGACAGTCCCCTTAGTGGGACACTTTAAACTAAAGAGACGACACCGCCAATCAAATTTTTTCATGCCCACAAAAGCTCCATTTGTTTTCCTAGGCTGGGTGGACAAGGTCAAGAGGATGATCCCCAAAACTAGAATTTTGAATTTTTTGAAAAATATTTTTGTTCAATATTCAGATTATTGACCTACCCAGTAAATATGCCTTGGTCAACATCACATGACCAAAAATATTTGTCTCTTCTTTACTGTAGGCCATTGGTATTAAATGGGCGCTTGGTTTGAAAACGGAATAATTTAAATGTGTCCACTGGTACGAAGGAACAATTAAGACGAATGGAAAGAACAAGATGGACTAAGGGAAAAGTCAAAATGGAGGGGCATCACATGACCCCAAAATGTTGAATGAAATCCCATGACTTTGCTGTCGTCATTGGACATGCGGCCGAGATAATTTTGACTAGAATGGAAAATGGATGCTGATCCCTTTCATGAATCTCCCACATGTAGACCCTCTTCATCTTCCCAGTTTCGAGACAATGAAAAAACTCAGCTGACCATCTTGGAGCCTTGGACTTTGTCCTTTTGGGCACTTGACTGTGACTGTAGAATGGAGATGCCTTCCAAGGAGATAAAATTAAATGAATGAAATTATCTTAAATTATTAGTTAAATCTAATTTCAATTATTTACTCTACTAAATGGACATGATCTCTGTATGCACAATGATACCACAAATATCACCACTTACACATTCCCTTCCTTTCTGACACATGACTCCACAACAAACACAAATGGGGTGCCTAATGACCCCAGAGGGAATTAGATTTTGATTAAAAATCATGATTATTTTAATTTGACTTTAAGGACAGGGTAGTTAAAATGAATGTATGCTTTTGTGAGTAAAAAATGCAATCGCACGGCAACTCTAACTTTTTTTCTACTCAACCGATTTTGATGAATGAGGGCTCAAATCAAACCTTGGAATGTCCTCTAGTCAACCTACTCGAGTTTGTGACCATACGCGTCATTTTAAGGGTCCAAAACGTCAACCGTGTGACCACTTTTTTGTCTCGTATCCAAGACAGTTTTTGTATCAAATTGTGAGCAATTTTTTTCTCGATTGTTTTTTTGAAATTAAAAATTTGTTGACAAGGAAATTTTGCTACACAATATCTGGTCATTTTGGTGGACCATTGTTGGAATTAACTTTTGGACCCTTAAAATGACACGTATGGTCACAAACTCGAGTAGGTTGACTAGAGGACATTCCAAGGTTGGATTTGAGCCCTCATTCATCAAAATCGGTTGAGTAGAAAAAAAGTTAGAGTTGCCGTGCGATTGCATTTTTTACTCACAAAAGCATACACTCATTTTAACTAACTGGTCCTTAATCTGATTTTTAATTATTAATTTAAAAATTGCATCGTATAATTTGCATGATTCATTTAGTGTCGACCTCCATGTCACCAAAATAGAGGGGAGGGTCAACAAAAGAAATGAGGACATAGCGTTTCCCTTTAGTGACCACCAGGCCATGATGTTGGTGGGTCAATTCTCCCGGGTGCATGAGGAGCCAGCCGGGTTTATTGTCAAGAACACTACAATTGTACCGGGTAAATCTCACTCCCCCTCCCTATTTTTTAACAAATGGTATTAAGTTTGCGATTTAAAATAATTTCAATTTTGAATTTACCTCAAAATCTTTACCCGCAGTATTTAGCGCAATATTGATTGTATAGGTAGACTCATCTAAATGTGGATTCAATATTTTACGCCCATCCGGTTGATATCGAATCACAAATGGAATGTCCGTTGCAAATTTCTAGACATTTAAAAATATTTTAGAATTTAAAAAAGCGCTGCGCGACATAATAATTTAATGCGCATGGACGTACTGTGCTCCTGTAGTAAGGATAGACAAGAAGTTGAAGAGGTTGAACATATTGGCGCAGAAATTCAAACCACTGGTGACCCATTTCCAGTTGATCTAGTCCGATGTCTGATGTGGGCGCGGGGTCTTTTTCTTCCTGTAAAATTACAAACAAGTCAAAAAGGGCGCCAGGTGTTTAAATTTGTGAAGTTTTTAAATAAGCGCACCACAACTTGGTAGCCAGACCAGTTGCCGTGATGTTCCATTTCAGCTATGAGCTCATCACAAAAACGTTGAGTCAACAAAGGAAATTGATAGACGTCAGGACAGATCTAAAATTTTGACCATTTTTAAATTTCTGCGCGCTATTTTAAATTGCTACGGCGCGATATTTGAAATTAGATTACTTGTAAAGCAGAGGCAAGATTTGTAGAGTTTAAAAAGAAAGTGTAATTGGGATGAACATAACGATCTTCCCAGGCCCAACGATTGCTAAAAAATTGAAATAGTTCCGGGTGGAGCCGCCCTTTTTTCAGAGTTTTTCCAAATTCTTCTAAATTTACCTAAAATTTTGAAAAATCAACTCTAAAAATAGCCTTTGAATCAAATTTAATTACAGATATATTTATTGTAACTGCCGGCTTACCATGTGACCCCAATCAAGGCGATTGGTAACAAACATGAAAGTGCCCCGCCTCCGATTTTGCGCGCAAAATTCAATGTCCCCCATACTCCCATTTTGCGTGTTTAAACTTGCGTAAATTGGTTGTTCATTCTCATCTCGGAAAATCTTGCCTTGGATGAGGTAAACTCCCGTTATAAACGGAACATTCCAGACTCCCCTAATTTTTTCAAAATAATTTTTAAAATTTTGAACAACTTTTTTAAACTCAAACTAAATTAGTACCGTCTACGCCCTTTGACAATGTCCAAATAATTTTGAATTTTATCATAAGCCCCAGTCACAGAAGAGGTCAAATCCATGTCAAAATTGGGCCAGGATCGACCTGGACGGACTAACATGGGGGCAATGACCCCCACGTCTTCCTGAATTAGTTCTTTCAATGTCCGCGGGTTGTTCAAATGAGCTGTCGAGTCGACGGAAAAATAAAACTCACTTTTGATTTTGGTGTCCAAAGTCCATTTTCTGAAATTGAAGAAAAAGCAAAAATGTTTTTTAATTTAGAATTAATTCTGCAATTATTTATTTGCAAAACTTACATTGCAAAATGACGTGCCATTATTTCTCCCATGGTTTCATTTGAATTTATTAAATGCGCTTGCGCATATTTTGTGGAATTTTCATGGAACCAGTTTTCAATTAATGGAGCGTGGTATGGGGCCTGTGAAAATTAAACAAAATTTGACAATATTCAAACAGTTTTTCGCCCGCCAAACATGTGATATTTAAATATAATTAAAAATTAAACTTACATTATTCCACACAAAAAGGTTGATTTTATTTTTAGGATAGTCAAGACTATAAATTTTATTTAAAAACTCCTCCAGAAATGGCGCCAATTTTATGAAAATTGCAATCGTCACTACTGGCACGTCTTTCTCCTTTCGGATTCAAAAGTAAAAATTAAATTAATTAATTAAAAATTATTTTCAACTAAAAGTAAAAATATTTAAATAAACTTACAAAATTAAATTGAGGACTTTCCAAGGGCGCCAAATTTAAAATTTGGTTGGCATAAAAGTCAAGACTTGCTCGATTTGAATTATTTCCATGTAAAATTAAAATTTTATTTTTCATTTTCATGTCGTTCAAAAAAACTCCAGGACTTTTACCATTTTGAGTTTGATTTTGTAAATCCATTTTAATTTTAGAAACTTTTTTATTTAAATTATAAAATAAATTGGAATTACTATCCAATTTAATTTTAATCTCCTCATCTCCAATTTTTGATCCCTCACAATTAATTAACCAAGTGACTGGTAATTGACATTCAAGGAATTCGGATTTTTTGGCAAAATTTTGTAAAATTTCAACAACTTTTTCATGTCTTCCAATAAAACCACTGAGGACTTTTCCATTGGTTAATTTTGGATCCACGTGACATAAATGTTGGTCACATGGCATGTCCCTCACGTCAATTGACAACAAGACGTCACAATTTGACTTGTAAAATCGATCCACAATTTCAATGGCATTGCCCAAAATAATTATGTTGTGACTGCAAAATTTTAATTACAATTAAAAATTGTTTATTAAAATTAATAATTTAATGCTTACCTTTCAGTAAATAAAATGACGTCATCTGGAGCATAACTTTTACTGGAAAGGTGACTCAATAATAAATTAATTTTTTGGAAACTATTTAATGACAATCCATTCTCCTTCCCCTCAAGTACATTAACTTTTAATTGAGATAATTGTGCAATTTTTAAATATCTTGAGAGGGAGTCACTCTCTCCAATTTGATTGGCAACTGTCAATATTTTTAGTTGAGACGGTGAGCTGGCTTGGGCCGCTACAATTAAATTAAAATAAATTAATAATTAATTTAATAATTAATTTTTAAATTAAATTTCAACTAACCCCAACTGGTCTGTGTAAATAATGGAGGGAGATTGAAGACAAGAAGAAAAAAACAAGGAATAAATCGACTCATAATTTTCAAAAAAAACTTTGTACTTCAAAATATAAATAATTTAAAAATTTACAAAAATCTGTTTACATAAAATGAAAGGTAAGGGGGGAGTTGAAGGAGAATTTAAGGACAAAACTTGGGCTCTTGGCTAAGCGTTGAATGAACTTGGAGGTGAGTGTGGCAAAAAAGAGCCCAGAAAAAAATGTAATTGTCCGATGCACTCCACGTCCCCTCCCCCAAAGGGAGATGAAAAATCTCGTTGGGAGAAGAAAAGCGGAACCGGTTTTTTTGTGCAGTGGAATTTTTTATGGGTAGTTTGTTACATGAACTTACAAGCACAAAAATTTGTATTACATTCCGAATGTCCTTGCTAATCTCTCGGTGTAGAGACTCAAAAGGGATTTGATGGCATGTAAATAAATTTAACTATATGTTTAATTTAAGCCATTAAATTAATTGAGCATGAGATTTTTTTTAGATCTTTATTTTTAAATGGGATGAGGGCACAACAAATTATTGTGGTGGACCAATGTCGCGAATCGTTAACATTTAATAGAATAATTGCCAATGAAAAAGCCCATTTTCCTTTTTATTTTATCTACTCAAATATAAATAGAATTCAAATAAATAAAAACTATGTGCGATGAGAAGGGTGGGTGACACAAAAATGGATGAAATTAAATTGGAGTTGACATTCTTTCCAAAATGTGAAACATCCCCACATTCGAAATTCCCCGCACCTTCCCCCTATTCAAAATTCCCTCCTCCATTTTGAATTCATATTTAATTAATATGGACCCAACTTTAATTTTAATTCCATAGTCAAAAATCGCTACAAAAGTTACTCATGTAGCGACTGTCGCTACTTTTTTTTATTTGTAACGACTCGAAAATCGTTACAAAATCGTTACTTTTGGAATTTAAAAGTAATGACAGAGTAGAAACTATTAGTTTCTACTGTGTGACCTGCAGATAAATAGAATAAATTATTCTAATGAGTAGACCACATTGGAAAGTCCAAGGGACGAACCTTTGAAAGTCTTTGAAAGGGCCAATGCAAAGAAAAAGAAACGGCTTTGAATCTTTGAATTTAAATCATTTAATGATGATTTTTAATTGTAGTTAACTGTGATTGTCATTGAGGTCCCATTTTAAATTATATTATTTTCTAATAACTGTCTACATATAAAAATAAATATTCTGTCAATTGTTTGGGTTTAAACAGTCTTAAGGCCTAGGTAGAAATAATTTAAATATTAATTTACCAAAATGATCATATATTGAGTGGCAATATTTTCGTGTAAACAAATTTTTAATTTAAAAAAAACTGGAGAAAAAATTGCTTACAAGAACCCCAGACTCTTTTGAAATCTCGAGTTTTTTTACCTTTTTAGAGGTCATTTTAACTTTGACCTGGAACAGAGGTCACGGGATTGATGATTTCAAAAAAGTGTTATGACAGTTTTGTACAGCATATGATTTTCATTACGGGTGAATTTTTTCAGAATTTTAGAATGAACAGGGGCCTCAGGTCAGGCGGTGACCTAAAACAAGTCGTTTTGACCTCGCTGGAGGTCAATCCAACAAAATTTTCACTATGACCACAAAACAAACTTTGATCAGGAGGTCAAAGGGGAACTTTTTGCCAATTTGCAGAATTTTTGTACGACAACTAAGTATTTTGGCCATAACCTACATATAGAACCTATTTTGACCTCTGGAGGTCAAATGTGTGTTACGATTCACTCAGGACCACTTTCGTTGTCTCAATGAGGTCGAAATTTATGACCCTACAAATTTTCAGGTCAAAATATCGAATTTGCATGTTAATGCTAAATTGTCCGGGGTGCTTATTTACAAATGGTATGTGAGTTTGAGACGAACACACAAGAGGCAAAACTTGCCTTTCTAAGGTCTGTTGTTTTTTTTAAAACCTTAGATGCTTGACAACAATGCTCTTTGCTGTATCCACAAGTTCTTTCTTATGCATGTAAAATGTGCTGAGGAATAAATTTATTTAAGTAAGGCCAACACCAACAATTATTGAATGAGAATTTTTAAAAACATTTTAATCAGATAATATTAAACTACATATTGTACTTCACTATATTCAATTCGATAATTTTCCACTCATTGTAGTATAAGTTTGGAATATTGATTTAATTTTAATTTACAAAGCAATCAATTTAATTAATATTTGTGACAATTTTGTCACAAATTATATTTCCATTCTTTCACACAATAAACCCAACCTAGTGACCACCACCATGAGATTTTGCGTTAGGTTTATTTAATGCAATATTTGTACCCAGTGACCTTTTTCGCTTGTGGCTCAATCTCCCTAGTTCTGCATTTGAAGGCCTGCGAGGTTCAATTCTTTTCGAGCCCAGTTTAAGCCCAACACGGATTTTTCTTCTATATCGAGCTGTTGGTTGAACAGGAATATTTTTCTTTGCAACTACCTTTGACTGCTGAGCAAATAAAGTTCCCAGCTGCATTGAAGTATCTATTTTTGACACTGTATTGTTCCACTTTTTCAGAATCTTTTCAAATTCTGGGGAGTAGCTTGTTGTGGCAAGTAGCTCAATTTTCTCATGATTTTGCTTAAGCTTTTCTAATCCCAATTAAAACCTACTACTAGATGCTAAATCATTTACACAAGAATCGACAAGCATAGGGGAAACTATATTAGGATCAACAATTTCCATATCTGAACCATCAAATGTAGTGCACATTTGAAATTCGTTTTTTCACAATTAATCATGAATTTCATGATATATAGAAGTTGGAAAAATCCCAGGATTGAGAAGAAGTCGGGATTAGGAATCAGGAATGGGTCTAATCCCGGAATTATATTTAAAAAAAACATATTTTGTGGGTATTTTTGCAAGCAAACTGTTTGCCAAAAAAAAAATTGTGGAAATGAGATAAAACATATGAAACAATTAAAAATATTAAATCCCGTTGTAAATCATATATCATTTAATTGCTTTACGTAGAAAATCCAAGGAATTATAATTGCTTAGATTTTACAAGAACTTTGTTTTCAAACTTTTTACGACACTCAGGATCAAACTTGACCGACTAAAACAAAAAGATGAACTATTAAAATAATGATCAGTATTGTAATTCTTATTTTCAGTTGTATCTCCAAATTTCACTCGATCATCCAAATTGGCCACTAGTCGTTGTATTTAATGAAATTAATTTCCATTTACCCCTTGGAATCTTATAATTTAAAACAAAATAACAAGTCAATTTCAAAGATTTTTGGACTGAGTTGGCTTGAGGCAAAATGGCCTGTGTGCCATACACTTTACATAGCACATTGGTCATTTTGCCGATTGTAAAATAGAATCAAAATCATGACTTAGCTTCTGAACGAGAGGTCAAATCAAAAAATATAAAGACACCAAAAGTTTTTAAAATAATATTTTACGTCCAATTGTATCATTTGATTTTAAAATGCTGCATAGTTGCGTAAAATACCCGGGTCAGGGTCAAGCCGGGGAAATGATATCACTTTTTGGCAATGAATACCCGGGCTACGACTAAACCCAGCATATTGTGTCAAGACATTTTAAAAAATATGCAAACGTGGACCAAGCCCGGCAAAAGCGTCAAAATCTCACAGAAAATGCCCGGGCCTCGGTGAGTCACGAGCAATAAATGTATTTTGTTGAGCGCAAAACACGAGGCTGGACCAGGCCCGGTCAGCAAACTCAAAATTTTTCAAAAAAATCTCAACCACAGCCCAAGCCCGGCATTTAAAATCAAAATACCCGGGTAGAGACATATCCGGTTCAATATTTGAGTGGAATTTGGGTGGCCCAGGCGGGCCTGATCGTAGCCCGGGTGACTGTACAAAAAAATTTTTTTTGTCTGCCAACTTCACGCTCTCAGCAGACTGTCTGCTGTCTGCCAACTTCCCGCTCCCAGAGTTTGAGTTGAGGACCTTTCTTTTCTGTCTCCCCACTGTATTGGATTTTAATAATTTGTTGTTGGTAGTATTTTTTTTCTTGGTTTTAGTTTTCACTACAACAGAAGATTCGGAACCAGAGGAATTAATTTCAGTCAACCCAACATCGTAAACTGCGTCGGGTCGATCTATCCGGTCAATCCGAACTGTCGTTATCATTTCTGATTTTGTCCCTATAAAATGCAATAGAATAAACATGACTCATTGCATTTTATTATATTTATTGAATAACGTCTGTGAATTATATTTAAAAAGAATTGACAATTTCTTTTAGTCTTATGTTCTGACCAATGTCTTTGATTTCCAGTACAAGTCGTTTTCCCCTTCTAATGTAGTGGACCATGTCATTAATT
>JAQIVZ010003408.1:0-14248 GCA_034700945.1 Arrhopalites spinosus
GAGATTCTGAGGTTTGATATGAGCCCTCATACATGAAAATCGGTTGGGTAGAAAAGAAGTTAGAGTTGCACAGCGATCACACTTTTTACCCACAAATCCATACACTCATTTCATTGACCGGGTCCTTAATCAGAATAAATTATTATTTCTTTAATTTACCTGCCTTCTAAATTATTTAATTAAAAACAGAATGAGAAATATGGGCGGAAAATTCCAATGGAGCTCACGCAAACTTTCCTTAGTTTTTCTGTCTCTTTGACTTTAACAAATGAATACAAAGCTGAGACCCATAATGCCTTGGCTTAAATTGTCTAATCCACCTTTTTTATGGTCTTTGCACATGTAAATGGGGTCTAGGAAAAATTCAGGTAAAAATTTAAATCATCAACTTTATTCCCCTTTTTGTCCACACTCCACAGGCCCCATAGAGTAAGGTTAAATATTCTCTGCACAGGCCCTTATCAAACAAGTCCTTAAAAGTTGTGATAAACCCACACATCCACAAGCCACATGGGGTCTCACTGTCTAGAGTTCTAAGAAGCTAAAAAAAATTCAAGTTTTTATTTGTTTGAAACAAAATATTTGAACAAATAAAAACTAAACGCAGTTAAATATAGACAGCGGAGGAATATCTCAAAAAGTTGTATTTGATTTCAAGTCCTTCTACTAAAAACTTCTCTTTTAGTCAAAGCATGTCAAAGGGGACCTTCGCCTTCATTCTTTGTGGTCTGACGATGAGTCAATTATTCCCTTGCAATTTATTCCCCATTTCTTAGATATTACAAGAACTAACATCGCAATTAAATAAACATGGTCAATATTTTGAGGGCCACCATCCCCAGTTGGTGTAATTTATTGTCATCACTGGGAAATGTTGCCTTCAAAATAAATAATCATCATTAACTCGTCGAATTAATTTTAATTAAATAGAGCTGACTTTCATGTTAAATAAAATAAAATAATAAAATATTTTACAAAATAATTTATTCCATTTTAATTATTACATTGCATTGTATAAATAAATATCATTTTATTTACAATTAAAATGGGGCCAACCTAATCATTAATCAAATTTTATAACAGACCCAATGGTCATCATCAAAATCTACTTGACATTCTACACATTAAATTTAATTTTAAAAAATGTACAAAATATTTTGATACGTGACCTCAGTAATGGACAATAAATAAAATTCCAAAAATTTAACATAATAATTAAATTGACCTGACTAGACAACGTTTGTAGAAACTGAGTACCATTAATAATAAAAAAATATAGTTAATTAAATAATTAAACTATAAATTCCCATCAAAAACTTTTTTTAAGGGTCCACCCTCCTCCAGTAAAACATGTTCACCTTCCTCCGAAACTAAAATCATGGACACATTTAATTTACTGGCAATGACCTCATACTCTTTGACAATTTTGTGAGCTACTAATTGTCCATCTTTTGAATTGTCACTAAAACTCAAAAATATTTTTTTAGTCTCTTTCAAAACAGAAATTTGAACATCATCAGTTGTCATAAATTTAGGTTGATTATAAAATTGACTTTCATCTCCATCAATTGTAAAAAAAGTATGCCAAGAAATGTGACCCTTGACCCAAAATAAAATTCTTTTTTTGTCATGGACAAACTTAATTCTTTCAATGTCTTCCACCTTAAAATTGTACTGATAAATATGTTGAGCCTGACTCAAATTTAAATCTCCCGCTTCCTCTTCTTCTTCAGTCTTGGTCTCCACTTGAAATGGCACGTGACCGTCCAGATTATAAATAAAAGTTCCCGCTCCAGCCAAATTTAACACTCTCGTCGTTCCTTTTGACGTAGAAGAGGGGGAGGGGATGACAAACTCCATTTTGAGATCATGACCTTCATTTTGATCTGGACACATGGACATGTCATTGACAATTATTTTATCATGACCTCCCTCACCGGAAACAAATTTTGTTTGACAGCCCACAACAATTGTGTCATTTTTTCCTTGTCGTCCATAAAAATTACTAAAATTTTGGACACTCAGACCACCCTTGTCATCTTCATGGAGGATCACGTGACCGTGGGCCAAGTCTACGTAAACATGGTCAAGGTCAAGACTGACAAGTCTCAAAGTGTTGTCACCTCCCATGCCATTCAAAATTCCAGTGACATTTTTATGAATTAAAAAAGTATCATCAAAATCCCCGCCTTGAATATCCAACCCAGTGACATTGTCAAGGTCAAACAAATGATGGATTCCATTGAGACCCTTAAAGGGCGCCGAATCTTGATTTTGAAATTTAACAAAAGCCACTAAATCGCCATCACTTTTTTTTGCTTTAAATTGTACCCCATCTTGAGTAAAAATATTTGGCGCCGTATGGTAAAGTTCCTTCCCATCCTTAGAAAATTTGACCCAATGACCCGTGTGAAATGGAGCAGAGTCATGTTGATCTCTAAATTGAAAACTAAGTCGATTTGTGTTGGTATCAAAAATGGCGGATTTTATATCTTGAAATTTTGAAGAGAGAATATAATTATGAATTGTTTTTGGCGGGAATTTTGACTCAACGTCGAAAACTCCTCTTTTCTCAATTTTATAAAAAAATTCACCTCTAGTGGCAAAATTTCGCACTATAGTTTCATCATGAATGACCACAGTAAAATTGTATGCGCACTTATCATTAAGAATTTGAATGACATCCGGTTCCCTCCCAGAAAATCCGCCTTTGGCATCAACCTCAATTGTATCACAATTAACTATTATGTCTTCAGATGCCCTTGGTCTTCCCACAATATTTTGAATATTTTCCACAGTGACACGAACAGCCGGACTTGAATTGTAGGTCAAATAACTTTTTCTAAGGTCAATTTCAACATGTCCATTCTTAGTTTTATTTTTGGTCAAAAATTCTGGAGCCAAAGTCAATAAATTGTGACCACTTCCGCCGTCAATGTACCCAGTAAATTTGTCATGGAGGTCAAAACCGTCATTTAAATGACCTCCACGGAGAAGCCAGTGACCTCCAGAAATAATAAAAATGTTTGAAACTGAAGGGAAAGCTTGTCTCTCACGACTTATTTTATTGGCTGTGGTGTCAAGTGTATGAAGAATTTGGAGGTCACCCCAAGGGGTCACTTTAATTTCCGCTTCTTGTGTTGTATGATCCTCCAACATTGTGTAAAAAGTAGGTTGTTGATCTCCCTCACTTTGTATGACCTTGGTCCTCAAAACGAAACCAGAATCGTTGGCTCTCATCGTAAAAATTCCTGGACCAGGTTGAAAATTGAGGGAGGTCATTTGATTTAATTTCCAATTCAACAGAATTTTGTGTCTTCCTCTGGGGTCAAAGTTCATTCTCTCAAGTCCAAAAATATTAAGTTCAATGCCCTTAGCTTCACTCGGAGACGAAGGGAAATTATAAGTAAAATTGCCTTGCAAAGCATAATTAAAAAGTTTTGTAAAGCGGGATAATTTGAATGTTGTATTATACACACAATTTGAATTTGACCTTTCGACCTCAGGTATTTCAATAACATCCGAAACTTGTAATGACTTGCCACTTTGTCCCTCAATAAATTTTGTTTTGCACCCAACAATAAACTTTTCACCCAAATCTTGACGCCCTTTGACCCCATTGAAATTGTACAATAACAAGAGGTCACCAGTGCTTTGACCCAGAGTAGAATATCCAGATTTTGTAGTTAAATTTAAATTAACAAATTTATTCTTTTCATAATCCTCCCCAAAAATTAAAATATTATCACCACCTCCCCCATCAAGCACACCCGTGACCCCTGATCGAAGTAGAATAAAAGTGTCGTCTTGGTCTTGACCTTGATAAAATTTGTAGCCATTTTCCACTAAAAATGTATTACGAAATCCACGTCGTCCCACTGCTGTGTCATTGCCATCTTTGAGGTCAAAATAATAACTATTAGCCCCCGACCTTTCACTTCTTTGACCCAGGGCAATGGCATTAGTACAAAATTCTTTATTGTTCAATTTCTTTTTTGATTTAATCACTTTCTTTTTATCCCCACAAAAAACTTGATAATCCCCCAAAATTTCTGTTTTGTCAGCCCTCGCTTTGGGGTCAGAATAAAATGAGGTCAAATTCACATAAGAGTCCTTATGAGGACTGTAAGTACCCACAAATTTTGTATAACTATCACTATTTGCACCCGAACACCCCGACCCGGACACAACTCTTGCCAAAAGAGCCCCAAATCCGGGTAATCGACACCACCAGGGCTCGCTGTCATTCTTCTGTTTTTTTCTCACTTTGGTCTCCTTTATAGAGGGCGTGATGTAAGTATGAATGTCAGGATTGGTTCTCAAAAAATTGGCGGCATTTTGTGAAATCTCCCGATTGTAAACTAAAACACCCCCCAAAATGGGCAAATGCTCCGTCGTGCTCATCCCCAAAAATGCCCGCATCCCCGTCACCAATTTCCCGTAAGTAGTCAATGGAACAATAATGTCAATTTTGTGGACTGTGTCCATAGCCCTGAGTAAACCAGGACTCATGATCATGGTCAAGTACATAAAAATAAGGGACATTAAGGGTCCACCCACAATAAAACGCATAAAAACACCCACACTGATGATAGCAAGGGCAGCTGAAGTGGTTAAAACGGGGAGAAATGCAAGTGGATTCCGCATGGCGGGGGCTGCTCCAGTACTATTTTGAAGATTGTTATAAATTTTTTTGAGACCCAAAGTAAAATTACCCAGTGGGGTGTTGGGGTTGAAGCCATGTTTTTTTATGTGGTGAATGTATTCTATTTTGTGTATCAATTTGAGGGCTACAAGTCCCGCTGTTGTTATGTACAGTAGAGGGTGCTCGTGAGCGGCTCTTTTGAGATTCCACCAGTAACTTTTGAGGCCATTGTGATAATGATGATAATTGTGGGTTTCATGGTAATGAGTTTGATAAGGAATTAAAGGATTGACCCCATCCAAATTTGTAGGGGGTGCTACGGAACTCCAAACTGGTGGGGGGTAGTTGGGGTCAAATGGTGAAGTCATCAGGGGTGCTGTAGAATTTCCATAATTTACTGGTATTTTTAAGGGGTCAAGGGGCTCTTCTATTTCGGTGTTGGTGAAGGATGGAGCCCATGCGTCGATTGGAGGGGGCATGGGCATTAAAATTAGTTGTTGATTTTGTTCCCGAATTGATGGGTACATTTCCTCTGGTGTCACTGCATAATTTTGAATTGGATTTTCTCCTGCGGGTAGCTCAAATTTATTTTCAACTTGGGAGATTCCCGGGTCTTTTTGGTGCTGCATCTGCATCTCGTGTCCAAAATCCGGGGCTGGATCCAATGGTTGATTAATTGGTGGGGCGTGGTAATTATAATCTGAATATTTTGGTACGGGTGGGGTCGGAGGGGGTGGTTTGTAAATTGGGTTTCTTCTTGGTGGAATTAAAATGGCTCCTTTTGGCAACTCAAATTTATTGTCACTTTTCACTTGTGCTTTCTCCAAACTTTTCACTTCTGGCAACACTAAATTTTGATCTGTGTCTCCCTCCTGAACTTTTGATCCGGGCACTGTCGGTGGTATCCATTTTGGGATTGTTCGTGAAGGGATGAGGACACTCCCCTTGGGAATTGGTACATTAACTGCATCGTCATAAGGATTGAATAATGGTTCCATGGGTGGTGGGATCAAGACAGCACCACTTGGAATTTCTTCCTCTTCAATTGACTCTTTTGAATTCCACGGTGATGGTGACACGATGGGTTTATTTGGTGGTGGTATGAGCACAGCTCCTTTTGGAAACTGATCATAATTTTGAGGAGAATCTCCAATTTCTGTAAATTGACCAATCCGATCACTTTTTATATTTTGATTCAATTGATTGGAATTCCCATAAAAAATGGACACTAGAATATCTCGAGGGGGCTTTTTTGGAACTTTTTTAATTAAAGGGGACTGAATTTCAGTTGTATTTTTAATTTTGGCGCTTGATTTAAATTTAAAATTTTGATAATGTTCTCTCTCATTCACTTCCTTTCTATTGGAACGTTTTTCTCTTAAACTTTTTGGAGTTTTAGTTAATTTTAATTCTTGTCTTAAATGGGGAGTTTGTTTTTCCTAAAATATAAATTAAATTAATTAAAATATTATTAATTAAATTGTCAATTAAATTATTTTAATCTCACCTGTGACTTTTTCACATGTTCATCCCACGTCAAAAATTGTCCCACTCCCCCCTCCTCTCTCGACAAGACACTCGAGGATTGTTGAACGTAGAATCCCCAAAAAAAGAGGATGAAGATGAAGATTGAGAAAATCCACTGACTTGACATTAGAATAAATAATTAAAAATGGAAGAACAATTTTAAAAAAATGAACTATCAAAATTGTTTAATATTATAAAAATTTAATTTTGGCTGTAAAAACTAAAGAAATGTCTAATAAATTTAGAGGAAACTTTGATGTCTTGTGTGTGATCAACATTTTGAGTGAAATGGGAAAAAAAGAATTTGGGAAAATGGAATAAAGGGGGGAGGGGGTCAGTCTTAACTATTTTTTTTGCACAATTTAAAACTAAAACTACAAATTCCTGTTCACCTGGACCTACTCTCATCTTGTTTTAATTTTTCTTTCTTGTCCTACCACTTGCGAAAACCAACTCACCGAGTTGGTTTTAGTGGGTAGATTAAGAGTGACATGACATTCAACACAAAAAAAGAAGCCAAAAGAAGGGGAACTTGATCTTTAAATGGAGGATCAAGTATTTTTAAATCAAGTCAATCAGAAAAAAAACTTAACTTTATTTAGTCTATACACAAATCCAGCTCTCTCAAGCAGCTTTTCCTCTTCTCATTCTCAATCTCAATGGACAATAAAAATAAACCAGTTTCAATCATGTCTAAAATCTACAAAAAAATTTTTTATATTGCATAAGCTTAAGCCATAGTCAATACTATAGACTCAATAGTGAGAGAGGTCACATCTGTCTTTGTTGAATTTGACCAGAGAAAAAAAAAGTTGAGTATTTTTAATCCTGTTTTAAACTTGTCAAGAAAATCAACATTTTTTTTGACAGACAAATGCAAATGGCAATGGGACTGACTACTGGCATAAATTTACAACCTGAAACGAAAAAAAATGTGTTGACGGCATTCTTCTTTCATCTAGAATTTAATTTAATTTAAATTAACTCCACAAAAGGACAAAAAATGAATAAAGATGATGACTAATATTATTTTGTTTATTTTTATTTATTTTTTCAATTGAATTAAATAAAAAATAATATTCTATTTTTGAATTTTTACTTCCTTTTTTGACTTTTGATAGTCATCATTGACTCTCAGTCTCATTAGACGAGGAAAAATTTCAAAGGGGGAGACGTACAGTCTCAATTTGTTGCAGAAAGTAGACAAAATACGAGCACAATAATAATAATAAAAAAAACAAGCTGACCTTGGTCATTTGACGTACTCGACCTGTCTCTCTCTCTGTACATTTGAAGGGAGATGGGAGAACAATAGTAAAAACCTGTCCCCTCCAGCTTTTTTTTGTGAGAGTGAATCTTCCATCGTCATCATCATTAGAGCAAGGTTAATTTTTCTCGTGTTGTTTTGCTCTATTCTCTATTGTCATTCCTGATGATGTTCTACCTGTCACGAAATCCCCACCAAAAAATCCCACAGATCAGCATCACAATCTACATAATACACATTACAAAATTCAGCAATGGTGACTCTAAATAAAATTCCAGCTTCTGTCTTGTGTCAAAATAGAAAAATTTAATTTTTAAAATTAATTTTTAAGTAGTTTAAAATGGTTTTTAAACTACAATTTGGAATGGACATGGAGGATGCTTTTGGAACTGTTCTTTTAATTGAGACGGTATTTAAATTTAATTTATTCATTTTGTCAATAATATTTTTCTTGTTAAATTTTAATTTTTACAGTTATTTGTGGCAGTTAGTGAGGCTGTCTTTGTTGAAGCTATTTATATGGTTATTGCTAGAACAGGTATTAATTGCTTTTAATTGTAGTAATTATTTTAATTATAGTTTAATTAAAGTTTATTTTTTATATTTTTAGCTACTGAAGTTCATGGTGACCCTTGGTGGTTGTGGCCTTTGCTTGTGGCGATAACAGTTAAAGCTATTTTATTTGTTGCCCTTGTTTGGATTGGGTTCATTAGTTTGGTGAGAATTATTTTTAACAGTTAATTTAATTAATTAAGTCCCAGTTTCTTTAAGGGAAAGATTCGGCAATGTTTCCCTCGTTGGAAACATTGCCGATTATTTCCAATATTGTCAAATTATTTATAACCGTCTCTTTATTTCTGCACAGGGAAGGTCAACGTTTTTAAAATTATGGGTCATTGTAGGTTTAATAATTGACCTTGGTGTCTCAGCCTTACTTTTAATATGTCACATGGCCGTGAAAGGTGGACATGGGCCACTATGGATCATGATTGTGGCCATGGCCTACTGGATTTTATTTTTGTCCCTCCGATTTTACATTTATCTCGTGTCATGGAATGCCTGGAAGGACATTTGTCATACAAATGGACTCCGTGGTTATGGTCAAGGGATTGGCCAATTATTTTTTACTTATAAAAATGAATTTCAAAGAATTACCATCATTCTCCTTACCGCCGAAATTGTGAGCCCGCAATCAAATTAAACTATTTTAAATATCGAGATTAATTAATTAATTAAATACTCTTTTTTTAATTTAATTAGATTTGGAATTCTTGGACAGCTTTAGCCTTTGATCTACCCTTAGAAATTAGCTTTGGGATTGCAATTGGTGGTAATTAAATTAAAATATTATTAACTGTCTTAACAATTAATTAAAATTCCTATTTTAAATTAATCTCGTTAATTTAATTAATTAAAACTATTTCAGGATCCTTTTTATACCGACCAATGGTCGTATTTCGACTCGCTCGCATCTTCTTTGCATCTTTAATCCTGTACTTTGTCAAATGGGTAATAATTAAAATGATCAAAATAAACTTGAATTAAATTTTAATTATCAATTTAATTTTGACAGAGAAAGACAATTTGGCTTAAATATTCTTGGCTGCCGTTCCTGCTCTTGTCAATTGGATTAGGAATATTTACACCAATATTTGTGTACTTGACAGTAGAGAATCCGCAACAATACGCCATTATTGAGACAGCCTACTTCACTGAAATTTTAACTAGTGTTGGAATTAACATAATATTATTTTACAGTATTATTGGACTTGTTGTCCTCAAACCATGTACTCCAGTCCCTTTTGTTCATGCTCCAGAATAAATTTAGTTTGTAATTATTTATTTTACAATCAATTAAACAATCTTTATTTGGAAGTTGAAAGATAATCTTTATTTTAAATATTAGACTATTGACTTGGGATCAATTAATTTGAGAGCCCGAGTCTCATGTAAAATTTCAAAAGTTTTTTGATAATAAAGCCTCTTCAATTTTTTACAATAAGTCTTCACCACCCAGTAAAAATAGAGATTCAACAAAAACAGAGAGAGGTCAACAATGAGGAAGATGAGGTCAGAAAATCGGACAATGAGAATGTACTGGAGAGACAAGACAAAAAATATTGTCAATATAAATATCTTGAACTTCATCCAATTTTTAATTGGGCCATGTACTCCCTGAAATAATTTTAATTATTAATAATAAAAGTAAATTATTATAATTTATTTTAATTGTTAATTAATATTATTAAACAATTTTTATACCTTTTTGACACCAATAACCAATGCAATGGCAAAAGAGAGACTGCAGACGAAAAGAAGAGCAAAAATTATGAGCACCACAAAATATGGATCTGTCCATGGACCTAATTGAAATACTTACATTAATTTATAATTAAAAATTATTGTAATGAGTATTAATTTTATTTACTGTGATAAAAAGTAGGACCAGTTGATTCCTCTTGTCCTTTAATTAATGACAAAAGTTTACCACTAAATGCGAGACAAGCTCCAGTTGTAAAACCCAAGAGTAAAATACTACTGATGATCTAAAATATTATTAAATTGTTATTAATTAATTATAATTAAATATGGGTCCATTTAATTACCAACTTACAATTTCAATTATGCCAATGACAAGTGTACCCATTTTAGTACCCCCAGAAATGCACCAGCAGAGTCCGAAATGTTTCCCCATGATTTTAAATAAGGAATTTAATATTAAATTAATTGAAAAATAATTGTGATAATGACAATGAGAAGGGAGTGGAGCTAAAATAAATATTTGCTCCACATTTTCTTGTTGTGTATTTACATTTAATCAAAAAATTGATAAAAATGAGTACTGCAACACAGTTAATCTTCATTTATTTTGTGTGCCAAGATAAAAGTGAATTTTAATTGTTTTTTGTCGATTAGATTACAATTTTCATCTCTGTCTACACAAAGTGAATCATTATAGAACATGGCCCATGGATTTTTTCATGCAAAAGGTCATGTAAATGAGTTCATGACTAGTTTCTAATATTGACACTTAATTGTGCTGACAATTAACATTTTAACTCGAAGATTCTCCCCAGGAAATGGAGCTGTGCTTTAAATTGTTATGTACAAAACTTTAAATTTTATTTAATTGCAAATGAAAACAGTTTTAATTGTATACAATAACAGTCACAATAAATTTTCAGGATTTTGTTCCATGATCATTTTGCAAATTAATGTCAATTTCAGCGAATCACAAAAGACATAAAATTCGCAGAAAAAATTGACCATCAATGATCATCAAACATGTTGAGTATCCATTTAAAAGATTTAAACTCTGTCTTGAACAATTATTTTAAATTCTTGTGGGCCCAACAAAAAGGCCGGTTTAGGATCCAGTGTGACCTCTTGACTTTGATCTGCCAGTCGGATTTGAAATCTTTGAAAAATATTTGTAAAGAATAAAAATATGGAGTCATTGGCTAATGATTGACCTAAACAGACACGCTTCCCAATTGAGAATGGTAAGAAGGCGTCACTCCTTTTAATTGTTTTGCCTCCATTGGTCAAGTGCCTTTCCGGTTTGAACTCTTTTGGACTGTCCCAAATGTCTTCGTTGAAATGTAAATGGTAGAGATTGGGGATCAACCACGTGTCCTTTGGTATATTAAATCCATTTAATTTTACATCAGTCATGGCTGTGTGATATAATCCTATTGGAGCAATACTCGAATATCGCTTTTTAAATCAAAAAAAGGTCAAAGGTCAAATATCTTTCTATCAAAAAGTATTTTTTTGGACAGGAAAGATTCGGCAATGTTTCCAATGAGACTGGAAACATTGCCGAATCTTTCCCTTCTCTGTAAAATTATTTACTAACCAATATTTCCAGAATAGTGGCTTCACAAAATGGAAGACTAGAATTTTAAACAAAATTAACAGAATTTAATAATTATTAATAAAAGTTAATTATAATTTAATATTAATTTACTTGGGACGATCCAACAAAGAAGGTTGTCTATTTTTCCCTACAACGACGTCCAACTCTTTTTGTAATTTCTTTTGAACCAGTGGAAACTTGGTAAGGTACAAGACAGACCAGGATAATGTTAAAGCTAGTTAAAATATTGAATCTCAATTAAGTTTCATTATTTTAATTAAATATTTGAAAAATTACCAGTTGTTTCCGACCCCGCCCCGAACATATCAGAAATGACGGCTCTTAATGATGCATCTAAAGAGACAAAAAATAGGTAAGTAAAAAAAGTAAGGGTTAATTACAATTAAATTATCATTACCTCCTGCATCTTTATAAAAACTAGAAGTAGGATTAGTTGTAGATTTAATTTCAGATAAATAAGCATCAATAAAATCCCTTGGATTTTCTTCATCTGTGAAATTCCTTTTGTGCTCTTCAATGGCTTCTGTGCAGACACCCCTCATGGATTTAACCAAGTCCATTAAATTATCCCAACCAGATAATTTTGGAATTAACTTGGCTATTTGTGGCACAAATATGGCTGGTGAGTTGGATAGTTCTGTTGATACTCTATAATTTAATTGTACATTTATTTAAATATTCATTATATCTGTTATTTTTTAATCATTTATTTTCAAAGTTTAATTAATATTACTTTGTATTTTCTTCAAATATGGAGACAAGTCGAGGGTCGTCGTGTCTGTAGCGCTGTCAAGTTAAAGGAAATACAATTAACGGCACTAATTAGTTTTGTTAAAGTAATCACAATTAGTTAATTACCTTTCCAGCTAGAATCACCCATAAAGAGTTTAAGACGGCCAAACTGAACTGACGAATAACGGAGACTTCTTGACCTTCATTTGACTTGAGCCATGACACATAATCGTTGACTCTTAACCACAAAATTAATATTATTTAATTATGTATGAAAGTTAATGTCAATTAGTTAATCTCAAATTAAAGTTAGAATGTCAATTTTTAGTATAAAAATTTAATAATTAATTATAATTAAAAAAGAAATACTCTGTTATGATTAATTCTTCCATGGGATTTCGTCCAAATCCAAAGTCTCTTAGATGGCGAAGAGTAAATCTAGTTAAAATAATTATCAAGCTTGTTAACTGACAATTTCAAAGATAATAATTAAATAAAGTTTTTAATTATGGCTTTAAGAATCACCTTCTTTGTTCAAGCCATTCGGAACCATCTGAACTTATGATTCCTATTAAAAAAATATGGAAATACTCATAAAGAATATTTACTAAAGATAATTGACAATTTAAAAAACTTTAAATTTAACCACAACACCAATTTACCATGTTTTCCCCCAGCCAAAATATGGAAAGACTCGACATCCGGCCTACCATTTAAATTAGGGTCATTGAAGGCCTCTCTTATAAGTTGAGGATCAGACAAAACGACGACTCTTTAATTTAATTAAAATAAATATCAATTAAATTAAATATTTCCAAAACAATTTAATTTAACTTACTTATTAGGTCCCATTTTAATGGTAAACATTTTACCATACTGATAACCCCATTCATTTAATTTTAAATGAGGAACTTTTCCCATTTGTAGTAAATTCCCAACCCAAGGCAATCCAATGGGACCTACACCAAAGAACAATTAAAAATAAACAATTAAATAATTATTCTCAATCACAATTAATTAATTGTATGTAGACACGTCATACGTCACATGTACTAAATTGATAATTGACCACAACCAATGAACAACAGAACAAGATCATGAAAATCGTGATGAAAGATTGGCTGTTCGTGTTAATTAAATGAATCATCAAATAAAAATGAATTAATTTACCTGGAGGAAGTCTCTTGCCAGGTAATTTATTTTTGATTAAAAAATAAATAAAAATAAAACTAATTGAAGCTAAAACCAATGCAGATGTTAGGGAAAGCATTGTTAATATTTAACTAAAAATTAGTTAAATATTTTGTAGGCAAGGGACAAAAGAAATCAATTTTAGGAGAGACGAGATAATTTGTATGGCTGTTAACTTGTACTAATCAAGAAACCTTGAGACTGCGTGTAAGTTCCAAGTAGCCCAAAGAGTAGAAATTCATCATTGCAAATTATCCCCATCTTAATACAAAATCTCAAGGTCAATTCTTTTTGCAGGTCTAGAACTAGAAATTATTTTTCTAGTCAAATTAAAATCTCAACCTGGCAGGTAGTCCTTGAAGTCCATTATTTTTTTACAGTATGAAAAATTTTACAGCAACTTTTTAGGTTAAATCAATTTTTTTAAACAGGCAATCATAATTACGTAATATGTTTTATCTCTTGTTTTTATTCAATTTGTAAAATACTTTTTTTTAATTGTCATTTTTATTTAAGTAATGGAACAAAAAATAAACATTTTTTAAATATACATATATTTAATATTCTAATAATCTTTACATTATTGATAGGGATCGAATTATTGTTTGTAAGGTTTGGTTGATTTCAATAATTATTGACCAATATAAAACAACCAATAAAAATTGGGTTTTTTATTGACTCAATAATTTTTCAATAATCCACATGTACGTTATGGTCACCAAACGTAGTTCTCGTACCAAAATTCTGAAACTTGGCAAAAAGTCTCTCTTTGACCTCCTGATCAAAGTTCATATTGTGGTCATAGCATACTTCTCATTTGGTTGACCTCCAGAGGTCAAAAGAACTTGTTTTAGGTCACATCCTGGTTCTTGGTCATCCTAAAATTCTGAAAAAATTCACCTATACTCAAAATCGCATGCTCTACAAACCTGCCTTTTCACTTTCTTGAAGTTCTTCCTTTTTTGACCTTTCCTGAGGTCATTTTGACTTTGACCTTGAATTGAAG
>JAQIVZ010003409.1:0-14243 GCA_034700945.1 Arrhopalites spinosus
ATCTACTTTCTGGTAAATCAACTTGGCTGAATGCTAGAGGTCAAAATCGGAGTGGGTGCTTTTTACCCGATCGTCCCGTACTTGGGAACTTTATTGTAATTTGTAAATTAAAAAAATAATTTTCATTTAATTGAATGGGTAAAAGGCTTTTACTAAAAGCCTCCATTATTTTATTCGTCACTTTTAGAGTGGCCAGAGTGTGGGGGTTAAATGGTTTCATGAATTTCATTTTCTGAGTTTCCGAATCCCCGCCTTTGTGGTTGAAACTTGAAATTGAAAAATTATTTGACATTTTGCTGTTCGTTTCCAAATAGAGTAAATAATTACAGTCTAGTCCAGTCATCCATTAATGGATGACTGGACTAGACTGAATTATTTTAATTGAACGAAGGTAAAGGTCTTTAATTTAATTTGTTCGTTTAACTGACTTCCCCAATGGCATTGGGTTAATGCCCCGACAGGTTTAACTGCTGTTTATTTTATTTTGTGGAAAAGTAGAAACTTCTACTTTTCCGTTTGAAATTAACTTGAAAGATTCTTAGCTTAAAGTCTAATAAAATATTTAATTTTAATAATATTATTGTGATGTTTAAAAAACGTAATTTGAATTAAACACTTTAATATTGATTTAAATTCTAAATATTATGAAAATTAATGATTATTTTTGTTGAGAATTAAACTATTTAAAATTGAAGGATGGCATATTTGGACATTTACTCCAAAACTTGATTTCATCATCAAGAAAAATAAATTAAAATTTTGACAACTCATTGATCTGAGGTAAATTGGTCATAATTTTAATTGTCAATTAAATTTCACCATCCCCTGTCATTTTTGTGTACTTGATCTAATTTTCCATGTGCAAAACATCTGCCCATTTCAAAATTTCTTGGGTGTGATGTAACCCTACAAACACGTGGCTGTCGCCACGTGGTTTAATTTTTTAGTATAAAAGAGTTATTTTTATGACAATCTATTTAATTACAATTAAAACACCAGAGAATGAAGCATTTCATTACTTTCTCTATTTTCACACTTTTCTTGACTACCGTCACCACCACCTCCAATTTGTACAGGTAAGCGTTAATTCACCTACTCGCATGTGCCATGGCACATGGTACAAAAACAGGTCACGTGTAGTTCATTAAGCATTAAATTAATTACAATTAAGGAGGCGTTTAATTAATGTATTTTGTTGAATAGAATTCCACTAACTAAAGTTAAATCGGTGAATCAACATTTACGAGAAAACGGGTTTCAAATTCGAAAACTTAACAATCCCGCCGTGAAAGCTAATGCCCCTACGATTGGTCGTTTGACTAACTACAATGATGTAAATTATTCAAATTTTTTTAAATTTTCCCTCCAAAATAACTCGTGATTGACTATTTTAGGCTCAGTACTATGGCCCCATAACAATTGGCACACCAGGCCAAACATTTAACGTACTATTTGATACGGGGTCGTCTAATTTGTGGGTCCCATCTGCCCAATGTTATAGTTGGGCTTGCTGTACGTAACTCACAAAAAATTTAATTATAATTAAATTTTGGCCCATTTGAGGAACGTTTAATTTATTTTCAGTTTTCCATACTCGTTACGTCCATCAATTCTCGTCTACTTACAAGAAAAATGGGACCAACTTTTCCATTTTGTACGGCACTGGCTCCACCTCTGGATTCCTCTCACGAGACACGATAAACGTAAAATGAATTTAATTATAAATTAAATTACGGAATTTAATTGGCCATTTACAGGTAAATGGGTTGTCAGTTAAAAATCAAACATTTGCTGAAGCCACACAAGAGGACTCGACCTTCCTGTTTGCCCAATTTGACGGCATTTTTGGTCTCGGGTTTCAATCAATTGCCGTCAACAATGTCGTCCCGCCATTTTACAATATGGTCTCCCAAAATCTCGTCTCCCCCTCTCTTTTTTCTGTTTATTTAAACAGGTGCTTTTTATTTACCGCCAAATTCAAACCCCCCCCCCCCCCAAATTGACACCATATTTCTCATTGTAGGAACCAATCAGGGAGCGAGGGTGGTGAAATAGTTTTTGGAGGGACTGACCCTGCGCACTACACAGGAAACTTTACTTACGTTCCAGTGACCCGACAAGGCTACTGGCAATTTCAAATGGACCAGTAAGACTTCATAAATTAAAACATTAATTACAATTAAATTCATTTTAATATTTAATTGTACAGGTTGCAAGTGGGGAGTACAGTCATCACGTCGAGCGTTCAGGCGATAGCTGACACTGGGACTAGTTTGATTGTTGGCCCAAGTTCAAACGTGACCGCCATTAATAATTTAATTGGCGCCACTGACGACGGAGATGGAAACTATTTAGTTAATTGTTCCACCATTTCAAGTCTCCCCAACATCACATTTACAATTGGAGCCACGCCTTTTGTCCTAACTGGTCAGGATTATATTTGGCAGGTCAGTGACCCCATTAGTGGCAATGAATGTGTGTCAGGGTTCCAAGCCATGGACATACCGCCCCCTATTGGGCCCCTTTGGATTTTGGGGGATGTTTTCATTGGTCCTTACTACACCGTCTTTGATTTGGGCAATACGAGGGTTGGTTTTGCCAAATCTAAATGATCTTATTTAATTTTTCAAGTCATATGTTTTAATATTGGTGGGATGTTTGAAATTATGAGAATAATTGGAAAATAAAAGCATTTTTGAAAATTATTTAATTTATTTTAATTTGTAATCATTGGACGGGTGGGGTTAGTAGGATTTGCTGTTGTGTCAGAGCTAGAGGTCACTTCATCACTGTCTGGTTCAAAAGAATTGGAAGCCAAGAGGGGCCCAGAGATGACGATCGTGTCGCGATCTTTAGTCCATTGAATGAGCCCAATGTCAACTTGAGGGGGTGGTCGAACTAAAATCCATTGGGACTTGTCGTCTAATGGGTCAATTTCCCACAAAATTTCTTCTTGAGTCATCACTTTTTGAATTGTCCCGCCTCCACCGATTGTGCCCTTGATGACGAGTTCGCCATCTTCTAGGGAAGTTCGCAAGTCCAGTTTTGGCACGCCCAATGATTTTACTGTGTAGCCATTGACCGAGTAGGATAAAGTGAAGTCTTCGTCTTGAATTGGCGGTAAAGTGGACTCTGCAAATATTTAAAATTTTCCAAAAAATAATTAACTTTTGGTTTAAAAATGCTCGCCTAATTTATTTACCATATCCGTCATCTTCATAGTTTGCGTAGTCTGAGGGAGGTAAAGTGGTTGGGTTAATGGCTGCTCCAAAGTTGACGTCAATCCTCATTAAAATAATCACGATTAGGTAATAAATCCGCAAAAAATGGCTGCTCACAAAAGAATTCATTTTTTACAAATTATTTGAACTTTTTTTTTTTGCACGTTTTGAAATTGGAATGGTCAGCTTGTGGTCTATACTCCATCAACTTTAATGGTCGGAAAAATTAAAGATGAAAGTCATTTAAATGATAAATATTGTGTAACCTTCATTATTATTTGGTGGTCAATACTAATTTATTCGGACGATTTACAATTTAAATAATTGTCATGAACATTTAAATTTATGAGTACGAATATCCCCGTACGAAAATTTTTAGAGACAATTTCAACAGGAAATTGGCATCTAGGCTTGTTGGATTATGGGGCATTTTGCAGAATTTTTTTGCCAGTTGTTTCTGACGAATTGGGCAGACTCGAATAGATTTTTTGCTATAGCAATTTTTCTGCAGAAATTTGGCGTTTGGCTCTGTTGGACTGTGTGAATGGCTTTCGTACGGGGAATATTTTGAAATTAAATTTTACAACTTGACCATGGTCAAAATTTTGAATTGTTAATGACAAACAATTATCTTTAATTTGGTCACCCAATAATATACTGTCTTAATTAACCTTTACGATACAGAATTAACTTTTGTTGAAAAGACTGTGTGGGCCCAAGTAAATATGGGGAACCATGCGGTTAGTTGAATGTGGAATAGGCTAATTCGATGTCGCTGAGTTCAAATCTGCGGCCGTTGCTAATAGCAACAGTTGACGGGTGCGTAACCCAAAAATATACAATGTATAATGTATATAATGTATGGGCAGAGCTAGTGTACACTAGAGGTACCCTATAGCCACTACAAGTACCCTATAAGGGACAGTGAGTGTGCTATAGGGGTGACTCACAAAAGTGAAGGGAAAGAGGAGGTCCAATGAGCGTCAAGTACTCGCTACTCGACGATTTTCCAACTTACTCGCTCAGGCCGCATAAAAGGGCCGGGAGCTCACTTTTTCCCTTCAGTCTGATACTCGACTCATACGGCGACGCTCTGCTCGAGTCAACATAGAAATAAATATTTCCTTTGTTTATCATACACACACACACCATAGCTAGCAAGTATATTTCACACAGATAGGAAATACACAATTATTCCCAGGATTGACTTCAACTTCAACTCAACCTGGCATAAACCCCGAATAAATTCGTCGTTTCAGGGTGTACCCGTCCAAAGTCCGGAGTTACTTTTGCGCATCCCCGCATCCCCTCGCATCCCCCAAAAATATTCTCCAAAAAAGTGTAGGGATTATGACGAGAGCCGCATCCCCCAAAAATATTCTCCAAAAAAGTGTAGGGATTATGACGAGAGCCGCATCCCCCAAAAATATTCTCCAAAAAAGTGTAGGGATTATGACGAGAGCCGCATCCCCCTCTAAATTCGGCCGTCTAAGACCAGGGGAGCCTTAAACTGCCCGCATCTCCCCTTAAATAAGATGTAAAAGACAAACGGTCTTACAAACTACCCGCATCCCCCTCTTAAACCGGCCATAAATGGCCTAGAGACCAATAATGTCCCCGCATCCCCCTCTTAAACCGGCCATAAATGGCCTAGAGACCAATAATGTCCCCGCATCCCCCCATAATTTAGCCCCACAACACCAACCAGGAGACCAATGAACTACCCGCATTCCCCTTAAATCGGTCATAAATGGCCTAGAGACCAATAAAGACTCCACATCCCCCATGGGCGTGAAGTTAGCGATCAGCGCAGCGGTCTGACCGCTGAAAATGTGAAGTTAGCGGTCAATTTTTTTTTTCAGTTTTGAGCATTGTTCCACTGGTACTCACCATGGGTAACATGCGACGAGTGGCACAAGCGCGGAACCAGAACAAGATTCAAAGAGAGCTAACTCCATTTTGTGGAGTAATGCAATTTTAGGTTCAAAAAATCATTGAAATAATCATCCATCTTCCTATTTAACACCCATACACCGATAACCGGGTGCCGTTGATTAACGTAAGAATGTTAATCGATTAATTATTAATTTTCAAAATCTGCAATTAAAGCAGGCTAATGCGGTGATCATGTTGTTGATCTTTTGACAGTCACCAAAGGAGGGGATGCGGGTACACTATTGGTCTCTAGGCCATTTATGACCCATTTAAAGAGGGATGCGGGTAGTTCATTGGTCTCCTGGTTGGTGTTGTGGGGCTAAATTATGGGGGGATGCGGGGACATTATTGGTATATAGGCCATTTATGGCCGGTTTAAGGGGGGATGCGGGTAGTTTGTAAGACCGTTTGTCTTTTACATCTGATTTAAGGGGAGATGCGGACAGTTTAAGGCTCCCCTGGTCTTAGACGGCCGAATTTAGAGGGGGATGCGGCTCTCGTCATAATCCCTACACTTTTTTGGAGAATATTTTTGGGGGATGCGCAAAAGTAACTCCGTCCAAAGTCCACAAGGTTCCCTTTATTTAGACGGGTCCACACGTCCAATGTATCGATGAGGTTAATATTTTAGTTATTTTGGTTAACATAATAATGAGCATGGTTATTTAATGGTTATGGCTACCATTAAATAATTCCAATTTAAGTTTCCTAGATGGTGCCCCAAACTTTTTAACTTTGACCAAAAAGTGAGTGCCGAAATTGCGGTAAATAAATATTAGCATGGGCTAGAGGAGATCAATATTATGGTCAATTAGCCATGTAGATTTTGAGAAAAAGAACGATAAAAAAAATTTCCCCGCTTGCTTAATTATGGCGACTTATCTAGTAAAAATTGGGCCTTTGGACTTTGAGTCAAAATCCGTCATCCTGTTTCCAAAAAATCGAAACTTGGTGTACAAAAAAAGAATACAATTTTATTTCCATTTCCTTTTTGATGACGCATAAAAGTCTAGACTCTAGACTCTAGAGTCTAGAGCCATAAATGAAGGCTCTTTCTGGGCGAAAATAAATGAAACTCTGATGAGTCGACCAGAGAGGAAAAAAAATCTTTTTGTCTGTGAGTCAACGCATTATTGTGTATTTAATTTAAATCCCTTCCCATGTGGCCCATGTATGAAACTCTTTCTAAGTAAGTACCCTTTTATTTTCGTCTCTGCCTCCAAGCCAACTTTTCTGGTTTAATTTTAACTCCAATGAAAGTACCCCCTCACTCACATTCATTGCTCCATTCCTACTCGACTACAATTTAAAATTTTGGTCCATTAACCATTAGCCATGAGAAATATTTCTGAATTAAGTGGTAAAATTTTAAAACTATTCATAAATTATGTAAAATTTTTAAATTAATTCTAATTAATAATTTTCTGGATACAGCAAGCCCAGGCTCACAATTAGTAAATGTGACCCTCCTCCCACAGAACGATCTTTTGACCTCAACTCATTGGTTCAAAAAATTCAACTCGAAGCGATTCCAAGAGACTCAAAATTTGGCGGGTATTTCCCATGAAATTCATGAAATGGAAACTCAAATGGAGACTTGTACTCAATTAATTACAAGAGAAACCCTTAAAAGAAGTCAATTAAAAAAAGAGGCGGGAACTTTAAGGGTTCACTTTGACAAGATGGAATCTCAATTAAAACAGAATGAAGACGTGTTGAGACATGTTCAACCTTATTTAAGATGGCTCATTTACATTCTCAATCATCAAGACTCAACTATCCCTGAAATTCAAAATATTGTTGGACAAACTCAAAGGTTACATTTAATTACAATTAATTTAATTGCATTCACTAATTATGTTTGTTTAGTTTAATTAAGGTGACTTTCAACAGTCTCAAGGGTCACCTGGAGGATTTTGACGAGGAGTTGGATTTAAATGAACAAGACATTTTGAAAGAAAAACTTTTATCTGTACTCCAATTATCTAAGGGTCATCTCAAAGACAATGGAGAGGTCAAGGAGGTCACTGAACTTTTACAAAAGTAACCCAAACTATTTTTATATTATTTGGAGCGGGATATTTTGAATAATTTGTTTTTTTAAATAGTTTTCTCATGGACCAAGGCAAAAGAATAAAATTCTTTACCATTTTAATGCCTCAAGAAACGGGAGGTGACAATGAGAAGGGTCAACGGCCCCGAGCCATTTGTGCTCCAATAAATTCCCAAGTCCAAGTCACCAAAGACGTGACACCAAATTTGAGATCGGGACAAGTAAATAAATTGAATTCAAATAATTTTAATAAAATCTATTTTAATTTTAATTATTTGAAATAGAAGAGACAAAACTGGTCAAAATTAAGGATGGAGTCAAGTTCAAAGGAGGACAGTGAGGAGGAGGAAATGACTCGAAAAATCCCCAAAAAAATTTTTTTGAGGTCACAGGACACAAAGCCAGTCCGGGCCGAAACTGGGGTCAAGAAACTTGTGTCTGGTCAGTCAGTGACTCACCGACTAATTAAAATTAAGAAAGAGAAAATGTAACTTAATTTTTGAGAATCATTTTTATGAAAGGAATTTAACATTAAGTTTTTATAATTACAATTATTTACAATTTATAAATTGTTGACATAATTAACTGAAGCTTAACTTTATTATGTATAACTACACTCAAAATAAAAGTGAACATTGTTAAAAATATCAAATCTCATAAATTCGTATATTTCAGTGTGAATTCATGGAGCAAGATGAACAACAATAAAATTCACTCAATAAATTGGAATTTTTGAGAGGTCAATTTGTAAAAAAAATTAATTCAGATGCTTTTTGGTAGGTGAGTTGTTGTAGGCGTAGGCTGTACTAAATTGAATAAAAATAAATGGGTCAGAGAAGAGGTCTCAAAGTGGCAGAAAATCAATAAATCTTCAAATTCTCTCCATTCAAGTGTACACAAAACACTTCAAAATAATGGAGGACATTAAAATTATGACAAAATGTCAACGCTCCTACTTTCCCCATCCTCCCCTGTAGACCTTGTCCATATTTACATTTACTTTTCTACTTAAATTCTGATCCTGAAAAGTTTACAACATTTTGGGAAGCGTTTTCCAAATTAATACTAATGGTCAATTTACAGTTCACGCAAATGTGGGTTTGCGTAAATTTTTAGTCGATATTTCCCATGGCAACACCGTAGAAAAATTTACGCAAATCCACATTTGCGTGAACTGTAAATTGGCCATAAAGGTTTGAATAAAAATGTCACGTGTTTATAATTTTAAATTAATATACTAGACGTTTGGTCATTTTTCTAAATAATTTAATAATATCAACAGAGTTGGGAGTAGTCCAAAGAAAAAATGGGAGGTAGAATAATTTGTTGCTGTGAGCCCATCGTCTGGTCAAAAGTGATTGCCTGGCTTCAAATTGTAAGCCCCATTTAATTAATTAAAACTTTTAATCTAATGGCTAAAAAATTTAAAATGTATATCAATTTTATTTTAAATAAAAATAGATTGGCAACATTTTGGGTTTAATTGTCGTCAGTTTGGCCCTGACCTTGGGGTCAAATGTCAGTGAAATTGACATGGATGGCAAGAGCATTAAGGGGACTGGTACTTTTAATTTACAATTAAAACAATTTAAATTATAATGACAAAATATTTTTTGCAGTTTTGGCAGTTTTAATTCTGTCCCTGGTGATGAGAATCCTTGGAATAATTTTTGGAGCATTTCTTTGGATTGGGACTCTTCAGGTGGGTCTATAATTTAAAATAAAAAGTTTAAATTTAATTGAGATTAAATTGACAGAGACGGCCAGCGTACTTGTCAGCGTGGATATTTTTCACGGTGTTTCTCTTGGTGTGGTCCGTCGTGGAAACTTTGTTTGGGAATGGAGCCATTGGCTTCAGAATTTTGCAATGTTTCATTTGCATCCTCGTCTACGGATTTGGCATATGGGTCGTTCATCTCCTCAAAGATGAAATCAGGACCGGGGCTGTCGGTGCAGAATTTTAAAATTTTCAAAAAGGCACAATTTTATCCAATTTAAATGTCACATGATCAAATGATTTATATCATATCAAACTCCGTATATCTGTACATTCTATTTATTTATAATAAAATTTATAATTAATTTAATTACAGCTAATTAAGTTATGTAAAGAAACATTTAAAATATAAATTAAATGTTGGATCAAATCTCCCTACAAAAAATAATTAAACCTCAAGTTTATTTACCACCTGTTCATATTTTTGACCAAAAACAAATGACGTCACTCTCAAGTCTCACTAGCAAAACAGGTGTCTCAGAATGAGTTAATTTTCTGATCACAAACGTAGTTGACATTTAATTGTCACAAAGCAAATTCTAAACACAAAATTTTTATCCCTCCATTTTTGATGGCGTTCAAGTGAACAATTAATAAATTGAATGTTAACTAACACCTACCACCATTAAATTACATTTCGCTGGCCTTCAAGCAAAATGACCAATGTTCAAAATCTTTGAGCGCACATACGTTATTTTGCATTTAAGCATTTTGTATTTCAAAGATTTTGCACACTGATCATTTTGCTTGAAGGCCAGCGATTTCCATTAAACAATTGACAACAAAAGCACTACCAACTAGAAAAAATGGCCATAAATCACAACACGAATCAGCACAAAACAAATACTTATTGTTTTGATTCCCGGATTATTCAACCTTTTGAGAAAAAAACTCATTTTGGGGGGAGTTCCCGATTGCCGGAACTACCTCGACCATCAGTTTTTACCAGTTTTTACCAGTTTTGACCTAACCTTATTATAATAATCCCATCCCACCCATGTGAGATTGACATGTTAATCTTGAAGTGATTGAATCATCCGGCGGTTGAATTGTCCGGGAATCATCAAAAGTCAGATTACTATTCTGAGTATTTTAGCATCATACAACATGAACAGGTTACAGGTTTAAACAGTTCACCACATACAACAATCAACACTTATAATTTTATTTAATTATCCTAATTTGTTTACAACTTTCGTGAACAAAATTCAACGATGAGCAATAAGAATACTCCCGTTGTGGATGAGACAGAAATGAAGGAAATTGACGATTGACATCCGCTCCAGGGTGTGAAACCTCCCGACCTTGACCCCCACATTTGGAATTGACCTCACCCTCCTCTTCCCTACCTCTCTCTCTTCCTTATCAAATGCATACTTCATCAGTGTCACCCTCACCTGCGATTTTATGAGCCCAAAATTTTGAGGAATATGAAAAACCTTTTCATAAATGATTGTAAAGAAAAGGGCCGTGTCTGTAGCCAACACTGCGTTCACAAGGACGACCAAGGGCTCCCTGAAAACGCTTTGGAGGATGGCAGAGACAGTGCAAAAAATGGAGACGGAAATGCATGCAATTTTGACGAGAAAGATGATGTAGGCGTAGAGATGATTAAACATTTTAATTACCAGCCACAAATTTTGGAGGTCCCTCAGAATCCTCGTCACAAAACTTCTGGGGATTCTTTTCCCCGTGCGCCTGCAGTACAAATATTTTTCTTCCATTGGGATTCGTTTCATTAATTTTAAAGATTTATCTAAGATGTAATTTGATGTCGAGATGAGTCTCCTCCAATTTCTCAAAAAATAAGAGCTGGGTCAAGAAGAAAAAGTATCCAGAAGTGGCAGCAAATACCACATAGTAGACATCAATTAGAACGAGAATGTAGAAAGTGTAGACATTTTGAAGAAATGAAGGCAGAGACGAAAATAGAAGAAGTTTCCGGGTGTGGTCCAGCCCTAAAAGAATTGCCACTCCCCCAACCGAAATGCCTAATAGAAACGGTAGAACCAAAGTGAGGAGTTCATGCCGAGAATATTTGAAAATCCCGCGTCTGCGAACTGTACCAAATAATTTCAATTAATTTTCATTCTACATTTTACATTGTGTCAGGACGTACCTTTTTTTGGAGAATTTTGAAAGAGAAAATTGAAAATTGTCACATTGATGGTCGGTCCCTTAATGAACAGAAAAATGTTTGCTATGGGGACGAGCGTGTAGGCAGCCATGATTGTCAAATGAATTGGGAAATGTTGTTTGATGAATAATTCTGGATTGAAAATGGACTGGATGAACCGAATTGTGACGTAGAACCAGTCCAAAATGGCCAAACAATGTTTAAAGTTCCAGGCAACTTTCTCCCATTTTCTCTCCTTTCTTTGAATAGTCCCGGTGAGGAGATTGACTTCAATTGGGAAAAAATTCAAACGGGCTGCCCAGTGAAGGGCCAGGAAATTAAACCGATTTTCTTCCTTTGCCAACATTTCAAATCCAGTGAACAATGGATGGATGTAGATTTTCCTAAATGTGCCCAAATTTTGGACAAATTTTGAGATGAGAAAAGGATTTTGATTCAAAATCCTTTACATAGGAAAATAAATTAAGTATTTGAATAATTCCCTTGGGTTTTACTTTGAAGCAAAAGCAAGAAAATGGTGGACATTTTTGAAACATAATGAACTCGGTTCCACCCAAATTTTGTTTGTAAAATAATTTTAGAAAAAGTAATAACCCACTGCTTGAGGATTCTCGTGCAAAGCAAAATGAATTCATTTAATTCCATAGCTATTCTTATTCATTTTGTTTTAATTTAAGGTCACTTTCAGACCGAGGCCAGCACGCGTGGGGTAAATGCTCTCATCAATTTTATGTTTAGAGTTTTCCAATCCCCCGCCTTTGTGGTTCAAGTTGAAGTTAATAGTGAACTAAATTTATGAAGCATTTTACTGCTTCTATTCCAAATCGAGGAGACAATTTTAATTGAATGAAAATAAATGTTCCTATTAGTTTGTTCGTTTAACTCACATCTTCGGTGTCCAGAACTGTCTAATTTTATTGTGGAAATAATTTTTGTCAAAAATTATTTCCAAATTAAAAAAATGAATAAATGTAATTGTCTCTGAGAATTTCAACTCCACAAAATTTTTAAAATAATTGAACCAACTATTAAATTAAATGTTCCATCAAACCAAATTAATTATTCTGATAGAGTAACAGGTCCGAGGAAATGAAACGTGACCCAAAAGCTCAAAATGGAGTTTGCAAATGAATTGGACGGCTGCGTGGAAGGGGGCTCGTCGTAGTTAAGCCATTGAAACCCATAAAATCAAGAAACTTACAAAGAAACTTTTTAAATTGTATTTTTTTCCAAATTCAATTTTTTCAAGATTTAATTTTACCCTGGTTTAAATCAAGGCAAGTAAAGTTTAGTTTCTGAAGGCTTTAGAAAAGACCAAAGTTTTACTTGCCATGATTTAATTGGGTTCCCGGACAATTCCACCGCGGAAAATTCCACACGGACAGTTCCACACAGGGACAATTCCAGTTTGTTAATGATATTCATAAGAAAATAAAAGTATAGGCTACCGCCAAGTTGCATACTTATCTCTAAGTGACATTTAATTAAGTAGCAATTTTTATTATGGCAAATTAAATTATTTTAGACTGCAATTAAAATGATGCATGCACAGAAAAAAGAAGTTGTATCCTTCTATTGCCCTTCATGTGCCTTTTTATCAAAATAGATCCTTACCCTCGAACCACCAAGCCTTTTTTGACTCATTGTCTCATTAGTCATTGCCTTTTTTACCCCTTAGAATAAACTGTATTTGACTCATACTCTAAGCCGTGGTTGAGCAAGAGTATTTTAATCTTCTTTTCACAAAGCAGGCAACATACTTCGTTTTCTGCGTTGTAAAAACTACGATAATTATTATTTTATTTAAAAGCCAAAATTTAAGGAAATTTAGAGATTCTAAGAGGTAAGAAACTAAATTATATGAAATATTTATTTTGAAGAGTTTTGTAAATAATGTGCTACTTAATGAAAGCTTTATATTGCTAAAATTGACATATAGTCATGATGACGTTGTACATATTTTCAAGTACCGTGTCATTTATATTGTAGGCACATAATGACGTCATCCTATCCATGGGATTCGACTTCTGTTGAGTAAATAGTTTCGCAAATGATCAAGATCAATGCAAATAAATTTGAATGGGATTCTCAAATGTGGAATGGGAAAAAATCTTTATGGAAAGAATTGGCTCTGGATTTATGGGGGGAACAATCGGATTTATCATCTATGTATCTTTACATGAAATGGAACCAGAATGCGAAAGTTTTGCAGGTATGGAATTTGCGAAATTATTTTTTTAAAAAAATAAAACTTAGTCTATTCATAGTACCCCCTTTAAATTTTATTTATTTATTTGACGTGTAGGGTGAATTTTATGGGGCTGTTTCTCATATGGAAAATCCAAGGGAAATGTTTCACTTGAATGTGGGAAAAAAACAAACTGCCGAAAACTCATCCAGTGCTGAAATCCCCTCAACTGCTGAAACCACCACAATTGCTGAAACCCCCTCAACTTCTGAAATCCTCTCAATCCCCAAAAACTTTTCCAATACGTTTTGGATGGATGACTCATTCGATGACGATTTTGTATCCTTGCCCGTTACACCCTGTGATTTGGAATTCAGTCCACCGTCTGATACGGAGCTCGGTAATGACAACCAACATGTGACTCGTTCCGTACCACAATCTATAGGTAGTGTCCAAGGTGGGAATTCTAATGATCCCTCATCAGCCTTCTCTCAAAATGTCACTCGTGATCAATATCCTGCTCATTTGAATAAATCACCTGTAGTCTTTGGCGAGTCTGAAAAAGATAAAGCATGTGCTTTCCACGAAGGATTCGTGTATAATTATCATCGTGTTAACGTTGGAAAAACTCAATGGACATGGAGATGTGTCAGATATTAAAAAGACAAATGCCCTGGGCAATTGAAAACTGGCCCCAACAAAAATGTGATGAGCCTTAGTGTACATGGTCACGATCCCACGGCACTTGATGTTGGTCGACGACAGTTCAAAACAAATTTGAAGAGAAAAGCCGTAGAAACAGCGGAGACAACATCCCGTGTGGTGGGCACTCAACTGAGTGGTTTGTCTGACCACTTAAAACCACACTTGCCAGAAGTGGGCCACCTTAGTCGAGAAATTCGACGTCATCGACAAGTAAAGAATTGTACAAT
>JAQIVZ010003410.1:0-14227 GCA_034700945.1 Arrhopalites spinosus
GTAACGGAATTCATGTAGAACTTTTTTGTACTTAAAACCATTTCATGAATCTGTATAAATAGAATTTATCCGCGGTAGTTGCATTTTATCCGCGATTCCCACGAATTATCCGTGATTTGCGATTTAAATGCTGCCGTACAATTATCCGCGGTTCCTTATTTTTTATCCTCCAATTTATATTTTTCCCTTTAATTAGTGTGGATAATTCCATTCGGGGAATGGAACATAAAAGATTTTTTAAATGAGAATGAAGAGAATTCAAAATTATTGGAAATGTACGTCTACCAATTTTCGCATCGAGTGGAAAAAAGTCGGCGTCGTGACCTTTTGGATGGGTCAGGTCACTTCAATACTTCCTTTGTCCTCATTGCTGACCTCGATGGATACACTTACTCCCAATTTGCGTCTCTTACAAGTAAAATAAATTAATTTGAATTTAATTAAATATTTAATTTATTAATTTTAATGTCAGCTGCCACATTCCTCATCAAAATGGCGACTATTTTCCAAAAACCATTGGCCGAACAAGAATATGGTTTCGTGTTTAATTGTAAGAATTATTTTTACATGATTTAATTTAACAATTAAATAAAAATAATTAATATTTAGTGGACTGGGTCTCTCGATTGTTGGTCAACATGATAAGGCCAATTATAAGTGACGCCCTGGACAAAATGAATTTATTGGGGACGGACAAAGAAGAGCACACGCGTCTCGTCCTGGAGAAAATCCCAGCTGGTCAACTTCCTCCAATTTATGGCGGCAATGCCAATTTTAAACCGATTTTTGCGTCTGGTAAATTTAAAGGACAATAAAACAAAACCAAACTACTAAACCAATTCTTTCTACATGCAATGTTTATTGTATAATTAGTTTATTTAATTAAATTGTCCAATTAAAATATTTCGTATTGAAATAATTAAACGAATAAATTCAAGTGAGATTAACCAGTGAGTTGAAAGACTCCAATATGTCTCTAAAATTACTTGGGTATTGTATAACCTTTCAAGAAATTTCGACTGGTGCCACCCAAGCTGACATGAATTTGATCAGGTGGAATGTGCTGCTTGGCGTGTTGAATGAATCCATCTACCTTCTCAAAAGTCTTAAAACGTTTGGACAAATCGAAGAGTAGTAGTGACAGTGCGTCATGCAACAATTGTTGAGTTGTTCCCACTTGATTCAAAAAAAAAACAAGAGTCAATTTCAATATTTAAAACTAATTACTAATTTTCCAACTTACTGTTCACCAGGTAGCCATAGGCCATCTCCGGTAAATTGTGCTGCATAAAATGGGTAGTGTAACTCAAATGGTTCAGTGCTTCTGTCAGTTGAGCAATTGAGAACAAACCGTGCATGGCAAGCCATGTCGACAAGAAACAAAATGAGATTATGCTCAACAATAGTAAACAGTAAATGCATGTAACATACTTTTAGAGAGGAAACCATCGTTCAAATTTGAAACATCAACAATGAGTGCATATTTTTTCATATTATTTGGATTAAATCCAGGTGTGCCTGCTCTTCTCTTGGCGTTGGCAAGAAATTCATCTCTAACTCGTCCGATAAGTTCATTATTATGGCGCTCACTACCGCCATCACGTAGACATTCCTCTGCTTTCTTGTACACCAAGACCCATACTAGAATACATAAAAAAAATCATACCAAGGATTCAATGTACCTTATATGAGGAGCTCAATTCCAAAAGGACTTTTCAGCAAGCGGACCCGGCGTACGTATGCGACATACCTTAGAAGGCTCACGCACCTGTGCATACCTACGCCGCGTCCGCTTGCTGATAAGTCCTTTTGGAATTGAGCTCCTCATATATACCCTAGAAGCCACCCGGCGGAAAAAGCGGCTAGATTTCGACAATGTTTCCGCGTACTTCCGACATGGAATTCAGGTCGAAATTTTGCCGATTTGGTAGGGATGGATATTTTGACCGTCTTTAGGCTCGGAAATTTGCAAGAAACCCATTTGGTCGACAAATGACTCGTTTCTGAACCTAACGTCCGGTACTATATGGCCCAAAAAGGGAAACCGTAACCCGTCAAGTGGGAGCCCGCGAATGAATTGTGCAGGTGGAAAACGGTGTCAGTTGGTAAAGTGAACTTAAAGCCGCATGACAAACAGACACCACCCTAATAGTGGCCTAAACAACGGCCGGAATCCGCCATTTTTGTGGAAACAGAATAGCGGCTTCAGAACTCGCGGGCTCCCAAAATAGGTTTTAAAGCTTTCTCTTGGTAGGTTACCCGGGATTCCGCTTTTATCATAGCCAGACAGATAAAAAACAGCGTTTGTTGTACTGTTGGTTTTTTTGCTCTAAACATTTCAAAATAATTGTAATTAAAATGAGTTTCATGAAAACCTGAAAAAATTACTTGACAGTTTGCGCACGATGTTTGGTCTTACTGTGTATTGGTGGGGAAGAGAATCTTTGTTAATTTCAACTGCAGATTACCTTTTTTGTAACAGGTCAGATTTTTCTTCTTTGGTGGCGGTGAGGATTGAACCAAGTCCCAGGTCTTCCACTAACTTGCTAAGAAGAGATCCAGGTAAAACTTCTTCCGAGTGTACAATTGGTCCAATGACAAGACATGTCACCAAAACCTTAATAGTCACGTACATTGTACAGTAGTATCAGTATTATCAGAATTTCAAACCTATTTTTGTCTATGTCTTGAACAGGTCATAAGCAGTGTGGTAATGGATGGCGGCACAAAAGACGTAGCGGCAATTTTGATGGTAGTTTAAACAATAACTTATGATAATCAAAAATTGATTCAGCTGTAAATATGACCGTGCGACGTTGCATTGCAAATGAATGAAACTTTGTTTAAAATTCATCAACTGACAAGGATTACTGACTCACACTTTAATGCAGATTATAAGAAAGGCAAAAAGAGAATATTGACATTTTTTTTAGAATTTATGGTTTTAGAACAAATGACTTTTAGAACATATGACATGGAACCCAAAGGTTTATGCTGCTACTTTTTATTTTAAAAAAAATTAGATGGGATGCTCAAATTCAAAATTAAAAAATTAAAATTAATCATATAAAGAAACTGGTTTAAAATTGACATTGCCGCCATAAATTGGAGGAAGTTGATCCGCTGGAATTTTCTCCAGAACGAGACGCATATGCTCTTCTTTGTCCGTCCCCAATAAATTCATTTTGTCCAGGGCGTCACTTATAATGGGTCTCACCATATTTACTAGCAGTCGAGAGATCCAGTCCACTAATTAACAATTAGTTTTAATTATCTAAATTAAATTAAATTAAATTATTTTTACAATTAAACACGAAACCATATTCTTGTTCCGCTAATGGCCTTTGGAAAATAGTCGCCATTTTGAGGATGAATGTGGTAGCTGAAATTAAAATTAAATTGTGGTAAATTAGATATTTAACTAAACTTAAATTAATTTATTTTACTTGTAAGAGACACAAATTGAGAGTAAGTGTATCCCTGAAGATCACAAATGAAGACAAAGGAAGTATTAAAATGACCTGACCCATCCAAAAGGTCACGATGCCGACTTTTTTCAACTCGATGCAAAAATTGGTAGAAATACATTTCCAATAATTTTGAATTCTCTTCATTCTTATTTAAAAAATCTTTAAAATTCCATTCCCCGAATGGAATTATCCACACTAATTAAATAATCATTTAAATTTTAAATTAAACTTTATTCGTTTTGATCTTAAAAAAAATTGCACAGTGGGATAAAGCGATCCTAATTATTTTATTTTTTTAAAAATTCAAAAAGTTTGTTTGAAAAAATGAAACGATTTAATTGGAGTTTCTATGATAAATTCCAATAAAATGATGCAAGTTTTCCAACAAACTTTTTGAATTTTTAAAAAAATAAAATAATTAGGATCGCTTTATCCCACTGAGATTTGGGGTCACCTGGTATGTCATTGTAGTCATGGCGGGCCCAAGAGTAGACAAATTTTTTTTGCATGTCTTCAGGGGCTCTCCAAATATCCAGCGGATGCTTTTCTTCAACAATTGAACGCTCTGTGCCACTTCCGGACCCATTTGACTCAAACTTAATTAAATCGACAGTATTAATAATACATATAATTAATTTAATTATTGTTGTAATTTATTATTTACATGTTTGCTCATTAATTCAGAAATGACTTCCTCCCGCGTCGCTCCATTTTCAGCTTGGGCTGAAATCTATACGTAATTTTAATTATAATTTAATTTGAATAAATTAATTAAAATTAAAATTACATAAAGAACCACTCCAACAATGACACAAATGAGAGTCACAATTAAAATGAAAGACAAGGCCATACATTTTCTCCAATGTGACATGGTTAAAATTAATTTCTTAAATTAACTCTAACTTCTCAATCTAGACATAAAACTTTATTAAGAGAAAAAAAATTGTCACTGTGCACTCCTTATGAAGTTAGCCAATGTAAAGCTCAGTATCTACAAACACAATTTTTTTCTAATAGATTGTAGACTTTTTTGAAATGAGTTATGGACCATTGTTTTTGTTTTTATAAATGTTGTTCTATTTTGTTCCAGTCTTGATAATGTGTCGAATGTTAGGTGACAGTTAAGTTAAATATGAAACAATTAGTCACAAAATTAATTTAATTTAGACAGAGCCCTTCAGTTGAAATCGGTCGAAAATGGATAAGTTCATTGAAGTCATGGAGGTGACCAAAGTGACTTGATTTGAAAAATTACAAAATCATCATTTTTCTTTTTTTGTCACCTCAAAGGTTTTACCACAAATTTATCGACATTTAAATAAAATTATATTTTTGTGGCTGAATACCGCAAAATTTTTGATCTACCTCCAAAATTATTCATGACAAAAACTGTCAGTTAAAGTAACATTATTTTATTGAGTCAGTTCATTTTATTTAGTAATGACAAATTAAATATTTAATTATTTTTATGTTTTTCCCACTGTGGTCATTTCTGGACGGTCATTGTCCAAACAGTAGCAAAATTTTCGTACATGATCCAAATTTTTTGGCAAGCATGATGAGTCTTGACCGTGTTTATTTATTCTGCTAATTTGATTTTCCTGTAAATTAAATTAAATTAAAGTTAAAGGAAAAAATATTTTATGTAAAAATAATTAATTTCAAAAAAATGAAAATGGTGGATGCACAAGAATGTCAAAATGTTGATCAGCCAATGCAAAAGTGAGAGTAGCATCAAATTGTGTTAATCCTGGTAAAGTTTCAATGTGAATTTGCAAAGTGTCTGAATTTGGTGTCATCACGTCACTCATGTCTGGTATGAGTCCATCCAAGTCGGTGCTCTAATTTAAAAAAAACTTGTTAAAATAGTTGTTTTCATAATTTGAATTAAATAAAATAAAATACTTTTCTGAATTTTAGTAATTCATTATTTGGCATTAAATTAGCCGCTGAAACAATGCGCCGCAACATGAGTGGCGCACAAAGAGTTGTTTTACTTTCAATATAATTATTTATATGGGCTACAAGCTGCGTCACCGCTTTCTTCGCCATGTCTGACTCGGGCAAGAGCGAATTCCATTCGAGGCAGGCGCACCAATGAATTTCTATATAAATTAAACAACAAATATTTAAAAAATGGCGCGCTTTATTTAAAAAATATATTATTCTGACCAATGGCAGCATCTTTACAACTTCGATCAAGAGGAATGGGTCGAAAAAGACTCATTTGTCTAAATTGTTTTTGATTAGCCTGTTGAAAATATTCAGGGGGGACATCTTCCGTTGAAATTTTGAGAATATCTTGAACTGTGGCATGAATATCAAAGGGAGTTGACAAGCGCGCGGAATTTGAGACAAAATTTTGATAAGCAATTTTAAATTTTGTTTTAAACCATTGTGGAAACACAAACATAAAAAATGGCATGCGCTCTTCTTGTTTTCCTTGGGGGGTTTGTCTGTAATTTAATTTTAATATTAAAAATAATTCATAATTTTAAAAAATTTAATTATTGTACCGAATATTTGAAAAACGCGCGCCATGGTCACTCATAATGAGAAGAACAGTATTATTGAGAATATTAGTACGATTTAAATCCGCCACAAAATTTTGAACATCCAAATCAGCCCCTTGAACATCATTCAAAGTATCATGAGACAATTCTCCTTGGAATCCAAAAACAAATTTTGGAACATTTTTTCGAAATTTAAAAATATGTGAAATATAATTCAACATTATTTTATGACGGGGTAATCCTCCAATACAGTAGCGCGGTTGATTTAAATATGGATAAGCTATTTGAAAATAAGGGCGCATGTAATAATCAGTGGGCGCCTCTTTAAAGCCCTTGAGTCTGTAGTTGAATGTCGCCATCTGGGGACAGTCTTCAATGAAGCCTGTACAGTAAATTAATTTTAATTATTATTTAATTATTATTTAATTAATTAATTTAACCTGTTAAATATCCATGAGCTTTAAATTCATTCCAAACAAAAGGGTAGACATTCATGTAGTGAGTAGTACTCCCCATGCGCGTGCGCACTTCAGGCAAATCTGACTCCGTTTGACCCGTCAACATTGGAATGAAGGCTTGAGGGGTTCCTAATTAATTTAATTTAATTAATTTAATTAGTTTAATTAATTTTGAAATTCAATTTGGCAACCTACCATCACCAACAACATTGTACCCTTTGAGAAGAACCCCATCAAGTTTCTGAAGGAGGGCAAAGGTCAAGGGCAATTTGCGCTGAAACATGTTACTCGAGAGGGAGTCATGACCCCAGATGAGAATGTTGAGTTGCGGGACTTTTGAACTTTGTTTAGTGGCTTTTGGTATTGTAATCCCTGTCCTTGTACCAACGAGGTAGGATTTCCATCTAATTAAAATTTAAGTTTAATTTTTTGGGGGAATTTTAAATTTTTTAAATTGTCTCACGTCGTCAACTCCGCTTTGGTCATGGAAGTACAGGAAACGCGAACAAAATCAGAATTTTTGAATTCAAAAATTGTGCCCTCAACTTCCTGGGCGGACAAGCGAGCGAAATTTTCATCAACTCGTTCAATATCTAAAATTAAAAGATTGGAGGATAATTTTTTTTGGCGGGGTTGGAATTTTTGAAAAATACCTTGATAAGTACAAATAATATTTTTGTCATATTTAGCTTTGGCAGTATCGGTGAGGTAGGCGTGGGTGCCGTTGGAGATGACCCAATCCTGGAGGAGGGATCCGTCGGATTGTTTACACGTGATGGGATCCATTTTGGTCATGTACTTCATTATTTCAAAATTGTTGATGGGGAGATTTGGTAATTTACACACGGCTTCTCTCTCCATGTCACCCATATTTGAGGCCCCTTTGAGGAGAAGGTAGGTCAGGATTATGAGGATGAGGAAGAGGAAGGTCAAGTTGTAGGGACGGGTACGCCATGGGCGGGTTTTGAAGAGGGTGAAGAAACGGCGGTTGTTTGTGTAGAAACTGTAGTACACTCCCGTTTTCACCATCTCATTTTTTTGAGACTTTTTTTTGGAGCGCCTTTTTCAAAATTAGCGAGCAAAAGAATAAATTAACTGTAAAGTAAAAGTACTGGAATTTTAAATTGTCCCGCTTTTTTTCAAGATTTTTTTAATTTAAAAGAGAAGATGATGAGACTGAGGTGGGATAATAAATGAGGATTTTTGTTTGGATTTTTAAGTGAATAAGTAGAATATTATTTTGTTTACAAAATAATTAAAACTTGTTTATATCATGCAGAGAATACAATCAAGCAAATAAAATTTATTTAGCTTAATCTCAATTTAATCTCCAGTTTTGAGACACTCTTTAAATTAATTAATTATAAAATTCAAGTTTTGTGCCTTTTTTTCATTTTGTCATGAGATGGGACTAAAATTTGAGTATTTTTTTTTTGTAATTTAATTCTCACTGGAGATTGGTGTTGAATATTTTGGCGGGAATTTCAAGATTTTGATTACTTTTACAATTAAGAAGATAATTTTGAATTTTGATGCAAAAAAAATTTCAAAATGAATCTAGTTTATTTGAAAATGTTGATTTTATTCAAATATTTAAATACAGTCCACTGTCTTCTATTTTTTTAAATTAAATAACAATAACAAAAATTCATTATTTTTTCAGTTAAATTCAAAAAAGGGACAAAATTCAATTTATTTTTTTGAATTTCCCTCCATTGAATTATATTAATTAATTAATTTTTTTTTGAATCTTCCTCTGTTGTCAAAATGTTTTTATTTTATCAAAAAAAAAATATTCTCTATTAGTTCCAGAGATTAGAAAAATGGGAAGGAGTTTTATCAGTTTTTTTTGATAACTAATTTACTAAAAAAATAGTTTATCATAAAACCGCCAAATTTCAAATAAAATATTTCAAATTCAGTTATTAGTTCTCTTCCAGGAGAACGTCTCCTATGTGTACGTGTATAGCTTCCGGTACAATAGAAAATATAATTTTAATTTTAAAAAATAATTTTATATTTTTCAAACAAAACTGGGGGGAAAAAGGTCCCCAGTTATTGTTGTCAAAATAAATTATTTTTAATTTATCTCTTCATTTTTTTTGTCATGTCTGAGCTGGCAGGTACATGGATTGTTGATTAATAAAAATTCATTTTGCTCAACAATTAAAAAAGTCTTTTCTCTCTCGACTCTTGTTTTTTTTAAGCTCGGAAAGAAACTCCTCCCTCAATTAAATTTAATTTGCAAAAAAAGGAGGAGCATTTAATTTAATTTTAAATGTCCATTCAAGGGGACCACAGAACACTCGGTTTGTCCTTCTGAGGTGGGTCCATTCGACCAAAACGACTCAAATAAGAAATATTTGACCAGAATGGCTCATGATTGGGTAATTTTAGCCATTCTTGATGTAAATTAGGGAGGCGTGGTCCCCAGTCCTGGGAGGGTTTGAATGATTCGCGAACTTTCTGTAATTATAAATTTAAATATTAATTTTTAGTTAATTAAAATTAAGTGGGGGACTTACGTCAAGAAAACCAGGAGATTTTCGAGTTAAAATTGAATGTAAGGCACAAAGAGGAATTGCGGCTAGGCCAATGGCAGCTAAGATCCAGCCACAAACTGAAAGAAGGTGGGAAAATTCAAATTTTAAAATTAAAAAAGTTGTAAAATATTAATTGAGATTAAAATTCGTACTGATGGCAGGTTGAGGAAAGTCTTTATTGTCATGACGAGGAGGGCCAGCGTCACTGAGAGTGCCAATGAGGATGAGGGAAAGTCCAACAGGGACGATGAAACCCCAACAAATTCGCCAGTACAGGCCAATCTTCCTTTTCAACATAAATTCTATGTCTCGGCATATATTATTCAGTCCATATATCCATGTGATCCCAATCACCTTTAATTGACCATTTAAAATTTAATTTCTTTTTAATTTGATTTAATTTAATTTTTTACCTCTAAAGTAGCTGTAACCACAATGACTAGACCACAACCAAAATAGTCGACAAGATCCAACATCCATTGACCTCCCTGTTAGAATTAGGATTTTAATTAAATTAAATTTATTTTAATTATTTTAAATCATTAAATTTACCGGGGTGAGATAAAGAAGCCCCGAAATGCACCCGGCGAGACAGACGCCGACGGTGATTAAAGATTTTCGGAGTTTGGGGAATTGATCATGGATGACTGTGACGATGCTGGCAGCATCTGAAATTGTGCTCCCTACTCCGAGGGTCAGTAGCATGAGGAAGAATAGGACGGCGAACACCTGTAATTAAGGGGAACATTCCCAATAAAATATTGCCGGAAACATTGGAATATTTAATATAAAAAATTAATTGGCAATTACCTGTGGTGCAAAATTAAATTTAGAGATGACGAGAGGATAAGACTCAAATGCAAGGGAGGAGCCACCCTTGCTGACCTCTGAAATGTCAACTTTGAGCTCATGAGAGAGATACCCCAAAATTGAGAAAATTGTCACGCCAGCCAACAGACTTGTAAAAGTGTCCATAAAACTTAAAATTACCGCGTCCCGGTAAACATTGTGACCAAATGGATTGTAACTTGCGTACCTATTTTTAAAAAGGCGGGAAATATTTAAATTATTAATTAACAATTAAATAATAATATGTACAAAAAAAGAGGTTTATTTACATGATGACAGGTCCAAAACCAGTAGAAAGTGAAAAGAAATTTTGTTCAATGGCGGCAAACCAAACCTAAAATAAATAGAATTATAAAAAATGTTTATAATTTGTAATTAAATTTTAATTAAAATTAAAATTTACCTTTGGCTCGTACAACTTTTCCCATTGAGGACTAATAAAATAATAAATCCCATCCACAGCCCCATCCAAAGTCACTCCCTTGACCAAGAGAACAATCAAGACTACGTAGGGGAAGAGTGAGGTAAAATAAGCTACTTTCCCTGAACTACAATTAAAAAAGGTCAGAGGTCAAACTCAATTTAATTAATTTAAATTAAATTAAGTCACCTTCTAACTCCCTTGACCATGGAGCCAAAGACGATGAACCAGAAAGCTAGGAGACAGAGACCCAATCGCCAGTCTGGGAGGCCAATGCCGTCATCTATCGTCTCTTTTTCACGTAAAACTTCATTTCTACAATTCAATTCAATTATTTAATTGTAAATTTAAATTTAAAAATAATTTATAAACAACATTTTAATTAATAATTAAAATGTTTACTTGTAATAAAGTTCTGGGATGCTGGCTTCAGTCTTGAGACTGCCATTGGCTGATTCTTTATTGACCCAAGCTCGCGTCCCATTGACTTCACACGTGACCCCTGTCCAGTTGGCGTTGCAGACTGTCCAGGGAAGAACCGAATTGAAGGAGGCGAAGAGGTAGAACATTGTTGTCGCCATTACACTGCAGTAGTACGAGATGACACAGCAGGTCCTGTTGTAACAATTAAATTTAATTGAGATTAATTTGTCTTTTTTATCATTTAATTTTAATTTTATTTAAATTACGCAAAAGCTGCTCCGTAACCGACACCCTTGAAAATGGGGGACATTTTCCATATTTTTATGTGACCCCTCGAAGAGAATTGACCCACAGCCAACTCCAAAAAATAAACGGGCTTCCCAATCAAAAACATTACGATGATGTAGGGGATTAAGAAAGCTCCTGGAATTAATTACAAATTAAAATATTAATTAAATTTTAATGAGTGGGCGGCATTTCATCAATTTTGTCTCGCCATTGCATTGACCAAGCGGGTGTCAATTATAATTACTTTTGAATTAAATATAATTAAATCTTCAAACTCACCTCCACCATTTTCATAAGCTATAAAAATAAAATAATTAATTTAATTAATTTTACCTTGACCCAACTCTACCCTACTCTAATTAAAAATAAAATTGGCAATATTACGAGCCACCAAAATGTCAAAAAAAATTTACCGGTAAATGGAAATCGCCATAAATTTCCCAAACCGACACTCATGGCAATACAAGACAGTAGAAATTCAATGGGATTAGCCCACTAAAAAAATTTTAAAATTAAAAAATGTGCCAAAAAAATTCAAAATAAAATAAGAGGAAGGTCAAGAGGTCACCCTTATCATACCTGTTCACGTTCCCTCCCCCCATCCCTCCTCCCTCCTCCCACTTCCGCTCCAACTAGACCTACTGCCTCTGTACCCTATAAAAATAAATAGTAAAAAAAGGGATTTCATCACTTTGTTTCGAAATTTCATATTTGGCGCGGGGGCATAAATGTGGGGAGAGGATCGGCAGAGGCACTTACATTTTCGGTGGTGGGTTGGGGTGTCCATTCTAATTCCCTGTCAGCCCCACTCGTGTCCGACTCGTCCATGTCACAACCTTCGTAGCCATTGATGGAAATGGAAGATTGTCTCAATTGCATTGTTCAAAAATCTTCACCTCAATATAAATTAATTTTTGCCAATTCAATTCTTGCAAAAAAAAAAAATTGTCTACACGGCCCGGCCGGAGATTTTGAGTTGGATGTGAGTTGGTTGGAGGAAAAAGAGAGAAAGAAATGAGTTGGCTCTCTTCCCCTCAAATTAATACCAAAACCCCAGTCACGAGTTCTCTCTCTCTCTCTGATGCAATATCGTGGGTAAGGCTCTGTGCAAATTTTTTGCAAACGTCAAGGACTTGTCTTTCTTGTATGGTGACGTCGGCAAACGGCGCCGGGCAACCGGGACTCTATGGGATGGCTAAGATAGAATTACTTTTTTTAGTTATATATAGAAAAACTTTATCCTACACACGCGCCTATAATTTTATACGCTACAAAATATCGACCCAGGAAGACCCCGACTCGGCTCTTTCCGTTTTATTTACAAGCGCCAGACTTGTTCAACTAACGGCAACCCGGGAGTTGAGAGCACCCGCCAAATAAGGAGAGTGGAGTAGAGCAGCAGGTCTTTTTTTTTTTGAAGGTGAAATCTTACAGGAAGAGGAAAAAAGATGAGAGCGAGGTGATCTCCTCACGAGGGATTTTTTTTTTCTTTGCCAAAAATTTTTTTAACAATCCCCCCTTTCTTTTTTTTTATAAATGGCGGAGAATGAATGAGGGGAATTTTGGAATTTTTCTTTTTTTTTTAAATAGAAATTTTACACCCCACTCCTCCCGGTTAAAGTTAATGAGTGAACTTGAATTTATTGAGAGGGGAAATTAAGAATTTATGGGGAAGATGAGGACGAGGATTTTATTTTTGGGGTGGAGTTTATTTTTAGGAATTTAAATAAATATAGAAATATTTAATTAATTTAACTATTTACACAACTAACTGAGACTACACACTACATACACACAAATACGTGACTCAAGGCCAATGTCTACAATGTTACAATTTATTTATATATTTTTTTTTTGAAATTTTTTTTCTTTTTTGGAATGTCGACAAAAATACAAATTTTTAAGTATTTATCAACATTTACTTAGTACACTCTGTAATTTTTTTTAAATAATTAATTTAATTATATAAATAAACACACTTTGTTGTCCTACCAAGGTTTTTTTGAAAATAGTTGACTTTGAAACTTATTTTTTTCCAAAAAAATTTAAATGTAGCAACTGGCAACAATAATAAAATTCAAATTAAATTGTTGAATTTGTATTTATATTGTTGGAGTGATAATAGACAGATTCGGATAATTAAAAATGGAGGGAGGGATTGTAATGACAATTGGGTCAATGAAAATTGAAGATTGGACTTTGGATATATTTTTTTAATGGAGAGAAATTATGCAAATGAGAGTCTCCGTTGTTTTTTTTATGGACGGAGGAATGTGCAGTCAAGTTGGATCCCTGACAAATGACTCTTCCAAGTATTCCCATTCTTCCCCTCTTTGTTTGCACAAACATTTTGGCACCCCTCTCATCCTCACTCCACTACCAGCCAATGACAGAGCGGGAGGGGTACAGATATTTACATTGAAGATTGTTATTAAGTACAAATTGAGGAGCATATTGTCGATCAATTTTTTATTTGCTACACTTTTTTTAATGGACTTTGTCATGTGAGACCAAGCTAAATTTAATGATGGTGACAAGAGCCAAGCACATTGTCAAACTTCCTTTTCATTTTTGGTTAAATTAATTGGAATTGAATTTGGGTACAAGGAAATTTTATTTTTGAATTGTCAAGTTTAAATTCAAGTAGAATGACAAGATGGGGACTATGATTATTTATTTGGAATTTTTTTAGTGCGAAATAATTGAAAGAGGATGTAAGAGACTAATGGGATGATGGAATAAAAATTAGATTATTTTTTTAATAATTAATGTAATTTATTGTGGATTAAAAATAAATAAAATTTTATTAATGTTTATTATATATTTTGTATTGATGAGAAATTGTCAGTGACAATTTGTCAGAGAATAAAAAGTCAAGATTTTTTAAATAATTAAATTTTGGTGTAACAATAAATAGAAGGGATTTGTAATAAAAGTTTTTTTTTTGTTTTTGGTGAGTAAAATAGAGGGGCATTTTAATTACTGTACAGTTTGGTTGGGAGAGAATAGAGGAGGAGATTAATATTTTAATTTGTTCAGTGCTCAAAGTCCCTTTGTATTGTATTTTAGATAATCGTTTTTAAAAAATGTTTAATTTGAGATGGAGTCCTCAATTATTTGAGTCTTTTTGTGAGTTTGTATGTGAGTTTGTAGAGGGTGTTAATTTTCATCGCCGTGAAAATTTGTCTTTTCGCCGTGAATTTTAATTTTTTTCACCGTGAAAATTAGTTTTTTTCGCCGTGAGTTTTTTACCATGTTTTTT
>JAQIVZ010003411.1:0-14220 GCA_034700945.1 Arrhopalites spinosus
TTTTGGCCAACAACGACCCCCTGACCTTGAGGGTCAAAAATAAAAGTGGTACATGATTACCCGCCTTTCCCCTACTATATTTTTCAATTTGTTTTTAACTACTGTAGTATTTAATTTTCTACAAAATATGGTTTGTGTTGCAATTACCTATTATACATATTCAAGTCTATAGCCTGTTGAAGCCAGTCACCCTTCTCTTGCCAGTTACGATGGACAACATTTCTTTCTTCTCGAAGTTGAAGTAAACGTTCCGTCACCTCAGTCAGTTTTGAATTTCTTTTTACTAGATTGGTCCCAAGTTTAACAACATACTCAAATTCATCTTCTTTTGATCGTATATCATCTGCTAAATCTTGATGTTTCTTTAAAAGTTCCTCTGCTGTGGACACATCTCTTGCAGACTCATAGCCATTTAGTACATCCCTTGTATATCTACTAAATGCTAGTAAATTTTGATAACTATGAATAAAAATTTGTTGACCAAAAGTCTCTTCAAGTCTTGCACTTCGATCCAAAGCTTTCTTTCTCAATTCTTCCCACATGTTTTGAATTTCTGTCTGTTTATTGGACACATTCTTCTTCTCATTAGGATAGGAAGCTTTGACAGAATCTGCAAGTTGATTGGCTCGATTAACTTTCTCTTCAATGGGTGAAAGCTCCAGATTTTGATGACGTCTCTGTAATGTCTCAATTGTTTTCAATTCCTTGTCCATGTCATTTGTCTCAATCTGTGTCATCTTTTCAGACATCCAGTCACGACATTCGTCAACTGTTCTATTAAATAGTTCTAAACTTGACATTTCCTCAAGTGAACGGTCCATCATTACTTTTTGTTGAAGTACAGATTGATAATTTCGTAAATTATTTGGGGCTCCATTTGTCACACCATGTTTTGTTGGTGTTGTTGTTGAGGGAACTTTGGAGCTACGGAATAAAACTTGTGCTTGACTTGGAATAGCCACTGGGGCAGCTGTTGCATAGGCAGTTTGCACCAGAATTTGGGGTTTGGTTGCAATGAAACGAGCATCCACGGGTTTAGTCGTCAAATTAGTAGAGACGTGTCTTTTGATGGGTTTGAGAGGAGGCTCTGGTTTTCCATAGCCAAAGATATTAAGAGCAGTAGTAGACTTTGAATTAACTTTAGTAATGTTGGACGTTGAGAGTTTTGAAGGCTCATTAGTAATGCTTAGACTGTGTTCTAATTTATGACGTCTGGGAAGGGTATTTAGATTGACTGCTGGGCCAAGAGTGGGTGACGGTGTTGTACTCTCACATGGAGAAGAGATTGGACTTGAAATATTATTTTCTGAACATGAAAAAGAAGTAGGAGTCTTATTACTCGTCGTCTTTGTGACGAGTTTCCATAATTTTGACGTTGTAGGTTTCTTTGGTAATGGCCGGGGAAATAAAGGGGGGAGTTGAACATAGTCAGAGTCAGTATCAAAATTGTCACTGACCGTTCTCGTGCTTGGATAACATCCCTGTTGTAATTTCTCTCCAAATTCAACATAATCATTCTGTTGTGAGAAGAGTCCATTAGAATTTGTATAATTATTTTTCTTATTATTCAGTGCATTCCTCTTCCCAACTCCACCAACGCCAGGTAGCCAAGAGGAGGATGAGAATGTTGATGTAGCACCTCCCTTTAGAGTTTTTATACATTTTAGTGATGCAATTTTAGGAGTCAAACCATTCTCTTTGGTTCCCAAAACATTTGTACTAAAATTTTTCTTATTATTGCATTCTCGTCCTCCACATGAAGTGTTGGTCTTACTCTCACACTTTCCACAACCAATCCCTCTCCTACTAGACTTGAATTCTTTGAGTAATTTTCCTCTACAACGTGATTTTGTCTCCACAGATTTGACACAGTATCGAGTTGGAGTTGGCTGCTGTTTCCTTCCCATGCAACCATTTTCATGTTCAGGACTTGTCGTCGTCGTCTTGGTTGACGTTGTCTTTCTTCCTTTATTGTCTATTGTAAAATACTGTCTTTCGTCAGTCTTGTTTTGTTGTTCTTGTTGTTGTTGTTGTGGATACTCACATATTTCACCATACACGTGTTCCATGGGGTCATCTTCCTTTTCATTATCAGAGTTGACAAGTTTTTGTTGTGATGATGATGGGGATGTTAATGATGACTCTCCTCCAATTAACCTTTCCTTACTCTTTTGTATGGAATCTTTCTCTTTTGAATCACAATTAGTCACAATGTCTATTTTTTCTATTTTTTCTACTAAAGTGTCCACAATTTTCATTCCTGTCACTTTTGTCGTCTTGGTTTTCTCTATTGTTGGCACAATGATACCACTTGAAGTTGACACTGATGATGATGTTGTTGCAGTAGTAGTGGTGGTGGAATTTCCATTTGATTGGCCTATCGTGGTTACAACACTATTGGCATTAGTGTTATTAGAGTTGGCCGTACTTGTACTTAGCTTATCATTCTCAGACTCATCCTCACAATAAATGTCCACTGCCTTGAGTGTTCCTTCACTGACCATGGAGGGTGTACTATTATGGATAATTTCTGATGGAGTGTCCAATCCATCCAGTTCATCTTCTGTAGCACAAGAATTACACTCACAATGTCCTGCACATGCACGTGCCTTTTCTCCAATCGTTCGTACCAGAATGGATGATGATCTACAGGGTCCTGTATCGTTACAATCCTCACAGTCCTCACAGTCAGAATCACAGTACCATTTCTCAGTCCTCACGGTTTGTGCCTCACTGTCCGTCACATTATTCGACCTTGTACTTTCCTCCTCCTCCTCACCACTACCACCAGTCAAATTACTTGCACTAACATGACTCGTGGGTACATTAATATGTCTTGGTGGTGGATGTTTCCCACTCAAAGATTCCAATGACGTTGAGTTCCCCGTCGCATGCCTCTCTGTACAACAATAGGAAATCTCTCGTAGGTCCAAGTCCTCTGCTCAACATTTAACAATAAGAAAAGAACCAGAAAAAAAATCAATATAACGTAATACATAATGTCCATCATAATAATGTATTTTATACACAACACACATTCAAATTCCAGTCCTGCTATCTCAACAATCTGTATGCAACCTACCTAGGTATATCCCATCTTACTTATAAATTCAACTACAAAGACATACTTATGATCAAACTCGGAACAGAAAAACTAGATATTTTTTTTTGGTATACTTTGCAAATATAAAAACTCGTGGTTAATATCAACAATGAGAAGCTACTCAAAAAAAATATTTTATGCTACATGGTCTTAAAGCTTTAAAAAAATACATCAAAACTAATAATGTGGATGCTTATACCACGTAAAAGCTATTTATCTTTAGTCTATCATCATTCAGACCCTGGCATCCTTTACAATACTGACTATTACATTTATAACGTTTCATAGAACTTGGTTTAAAGAAGAGTCACACTCACACAACATATAAAAGTAACTTGAATGATTCAACTCTAAAATCATCTATCATTCTTATAATAAGCTCAAATCATAAACACCAAGTTATATGAATATACATAAACCTCAACAACTAAAAAATGATGTGTTTATTATAGAGTCTAGTCAATATTAAAGACAGAAATATGTCTCGACTCTCGACAAATTACCAGAAACTCATCTCAACTCACCCACACCCCATTATTCAAAAAAATATATATAATATTATGTATTATTTTCTTCAAACTCAAACTCCTCAAACTAGGTACACATAACTGCTATCAAACTTAAGGACAAACATACTAGTACTACAGGTGAGAGAGAAGATTCTAACATTAAATTTGTTTCAAGGCACAAGACAAGAAGAAAAAAAACAGGATTCGTCTTACCATCTAATAAATGTATATTATTATATTATGTAGAAAGAAAGATGGTAGAGAAAAATAAGAACGAATAAGCAAAATGAATTGATGTATGTACATAAAATTCAGACATTCCTTGACCACACAAGTATATTATTCTAGAAAATTAACCTTCAACTGTATCTATGATTCCCTGTCTAAATTGCACAAGAGTATTTAACAAAAAAGTCTTACTAATTTTTCTCTCTTTGTTAATTTCATAATAAATAAATTAACCAAAGTATGTACTTCTAATATTTTAAATAATGACTAACCTGTTGATCCACGATCGGAGACTATGCCAGATGTGGTATTAGAAGACGCATTGCTAATCACAGAGACTCGTTGATGTTCACTAACCCCACCACCCTGAAAAAAAAATTAAAATGTATAATAGAAATTTTATTTATTATTTTTATGAAAAAAAGAGAGACATTACCCACTTCAACGTTTACTCAATATGTAAAACCCTCACTAATATTTTTTATAATTAAATAGTAAACTTACCAAACTATGAGAGGTCAAGAGAAGTCCATCAGCCTGTGGAAACACAATCAATAAATATTTCTTTTACATTATTTACATCAAACATCATCTCATACACTATAAATATTCCAGTCAAAATTGAATACATATGAAAATCAACATTAAATAGAATAATTAATTTACTGTAAAATCCGCCCATAGAGACAAATCCAACATTTTTTCATCATTTTTTGAGGAGGATGAAGAAGAGCCGAGTAGGGTTGAATTACAACTGGTGGACTCTCCACCAGTACTGCTGCTCACTGATGAACCCTTATGATTGAGCGCGGCCGTCGGAATTTTATTACTTGCATATTGAAATTTATGTGTCGAACGACACAGGATAAGAAGGTGTCGAGGGACCGACTCATTCGCTGATATGAATGATAATTTCTGTGCTGAGCCAGCATATTGACAAGCTTGGCCACGAATCTCGAATTTCTTCCTCTGAATCAATAAAAAAAAAAAATATATACATGACAGTACAACGCTTAATTCCACTTTTTTTCTTTATACTTTTTTTCATCATATATACAACACACTACTGACTTCCAACAGTTATCTACCGTATTTTCTACAATCCAACCATCTGCCTTATAATTAGTAATCCCTTTGTATTAAATCTCAAACTTTACTATTAATCTGTACAAGTTGAGCCCAATTTTCCCATGTACAATTCAATATCAAACAGACACGGCTCCAAAAAATTTTTGTATTAAAGAAAATACGGTAATAACTAAATTATTTAATTATTTGAAAAAAAATCAATATGAACCATGAGGAAACACAACAGGAGTCATGGTTTACGTTAATTATTCAATGTAACATTTGACTACAAAGAATAATTTGTTAATTAGAGAAGACATCTTGAATTCTTTCAGTAGCTAACTATTATTTAATGATGTACATAGTCTTGTTTACACTATGCTTTGGTGTATCTAATCAGATCATTATATTTATGACTCAAATCAAAAATTTATGACAAGAAAATATGCATATATAATTATTTCATTTTACCTATTCAAAAAAATTCAAAAACTATCAACGTCATATCTGTATATATATATATGAACACACGCAAAATAAATACTTTTTAAAAAGTTGTACAAAACTCTTCGTTGTAATACTTATTTAAAAAAACTACCTTACAAAACAACTTGAGAAGGAACAACGTTTTGGTACATCTTATTATATTATACATAGTTCGAATACATCAAAATGAAATGTAAACGAATGGGAGGAAAGATATTGACATTGAAAGGAGTATTTTGTAAATCTATAAAAAAATATATATATGCATAAAAAATAAGGTAGAGTCAAAGATGTAAAAACCATGACTGCCACCTCAACAATAATGTTTTTCTACACAATATATTCTCTAGCAATGCATACAAATTTTTAAGTTAAATATTTTTTGGTTTGGTTTCACAGTATCTACAATCCGCATTCTCTCCCTCTCCTTCTCTTGTTGTACATTAGACAGACGTCATATGTAAATTCAACATTCCAGCAGTTTAAAAATCAGGGTCATGTCACCCCTAATAATCCTACATGTACTATTCCAACTCTCTCTCTCTCTCTTTTAACAAAGAAACTCATAAGTAAATTTACATATGCGAAAAAATCATTGAGCCACACCACTCAATTTGCTTTACATACCATTCCTTCTCCCGGTGGAATTTTCTTACGAAATGTGTACACACATGGATATGTATTGTATTTTATGTACTCATCTCTTTAGAGATTGAGTCTACAACGTTTTTTTTTATTTTGTATATAATGAGAAAAAAAATCATTCTTTCGTATTTACTCACCTCAAAGTAAAGCTTTGAAATATTTGACCAAAGGAAAGTAATTTTTGGATGTTCAGGTATACAGCCAACTCCATTCTGTTAATTTAAATCATGTATTAATTATTTTTTCTACACAATTTAATTCCAAAACAAAAGACGGGAGAAAAAAAATATGAGGGACAGCTTATATCATGTATGCTATTATTTTACATGTCATTTTTTTGCAGGCCATTCAAAAAAAAATAAATTACCTGTACTTGTGAAATTAAAATTTCAATGCCCTTAGGTGTGACGCCAATCCAGACTGCTGCATCTTTTTCCTCAATTTTTGTTCTTAATATCATTGGATAAAGATGCATATTGTACTGTGGCATGACAGCCCGAATGAATTCTATTCTTGCAGCATCTTGACTCAATCCTGACAAAGCTTGATGAGCTCGAGTTACACCCGGCCCTGGACTCAAACTTTGAGCCCATTTTGGTATCTAAAAATTTTTACCAATAAAATTGTTTTATTCCTACCGTCGTACCTATAAAAATATGAAATTTTTCTAAAATCCACATTACCTCTTGACATGGTCTCCAATCTCCTAATTCAGCTTGATAGGCATAAGCAATTGCCGTTGTAAAGACGGATGGATGTCGTGGAGTTGTTATTAAATTTTGTCTTAGCTGAAGATAGTAGTGGAGTAAGGAGACAACATCACTGTAAAAAATAAAATCAAAATATTATTACATTGAAAATTTACATTTATTTTTTTAAAAATAAATGTGCACCCTCAATCCTATAAGAATATGATTTTAAAAAATCCATGCTGACCTTTTGCCTAATTCAAAATAATTCAACGTATGATTCACACAAAGTGTATGAACTCAAATCATGAAAAAAAATGTACATGAAAATAACATGATAGTGGCTAGTATGTACCTACACACAACAATGTATAAATAAAAATCAAGAAAATGTTCAACTTTAATAATTCAAACCTCGCCCAATTTCTCATGTAGCTGTAATGTCAGAATATTCTTGGGGTCCTCACCCTACACTCTCTTGCCATAACTTAATTTTCATTGATAAAGCACACTGAGATGAAGAAGAGGAAATCACTCATGCTGCTTTTAGTCAATTTTCTGCATGCATCACTCTAAAAAATCCAGGTGTAGTCCAGCCACTGTCCAGCCCTAGTGCTATACCATACCTTACATATTTATATTATGTAGAGTTAATTTCATGTCTCAACTTGAAGAAGATACTTCCTGTTTAGTATGCAAAGAGATAAAAAAAATATATTATATGAAATATGAAACTATACATACAATGTACAATTGCCTACAACCATTTTTGTTTCTCTTAAATTCTATCTCATCTATACCACATACTGATGAAAGAAGAAGAATGACATGGAGCACGTCGAGTTTGTACCTTGAATATAATTCCATATACCCCCATCAAAAAATGTAAAAGTACATATGAATGTGTAGCAAAGCCTACAAGACAAATGGAACGTGGATGACAGGAATTTTCCTCTACAGACATATCAAGAGCAACAGTTAAAGAAAGAGACTGACTTGATCTCTATGGACTATGGGGAAATGTTATACTACTCATAAATATTATTCATGACATATGAGATCCATTCCCTTGCTTCCACTCACTTGTGTTCATCTTGAACAGTCACAAATATTAATAAAGACTCAATGAAAGAAAATAAAAATGAATTAGAATTTCTTTCCTTATTTTAAACATGACAATTGGTGGGCTCTTTTTTCAGTTACCTCCTAGTAAAATCTCTCTCACAAATTTTCTACATGTATAAATAAATATAGGTAGTTTAAGAGTATGAATGGACGAAATGCTTTTATATTTTCCGAAACGGTCCTCCTGTGTCGATAATGGCATTTAGTATTTTTATGGACTCTGCCAATCACGATGTTAAAAGAGAAAAGGGCGTCCGCTAAGATTTATACCGTCTATATAATATCCTTCCATCTCACCTTAACATATATATTTTATATTGTACCTACACAAAATACCTGTAATATATCTTTGTTGATGATACTGTTATAATAATAATATTCATGTACACTTGACAATGACAAAAAAGAGAGAGAAAGCTTCACTTACAAACTTGGGGGTAGAGCATCGAGGTAGAAGTTCACGCGACAGTAAAGTGTCAGTGTCTTGTCCTGTAAATATGGAGAGAAAAAAAAAATCAAATCAAGTCAAAAAGTTTAGACATTTTTATTACCATCAACTTCTAAACATATAAATAAATTTACAGCATCAAAATCCTACACTGTAAATTTTTCATCATGAAGCCAGCAGGTTCATACTGAGGTACATGTACAATTTTGTATTCAGATTCCATACAACATCATTCTTATAATTCTACTTAGCATCAATATATATTATACCCGTATACATTTACTATCCATAGTATTATGATAGAGAAAGAGACTCTCTATACTACAGTAAATCAAAATCAAATCACAAAATCTAAGCATGGCATGAAGCCACACCATCAGCTACAAGTAAAGACTTACACTAGACATAATTTGAAATTCAACATTATTTTCAAATCCTATCCATTTCATCATCATATTATATCCACCATCATTCTTTTTATACCAAAAGTTATATATATGTGCATCATTGTGATTAACTACAAGTATTTATGCCTTGTGGTTATTTTAGAGAGAGAGAGAGATAGTCAATTGCCTTAGTCTCTCAGTTAGTTCATCCCAGGGTCCCTGTTTCCATACTTTATTTTTCACTCGAAACCCTTTTCTCTTCTCATCAACATTAATTCAAGAAGCAAGCAACTTACAACCACCATTGCCAATGCCATTATGATGAGCTTAATGATGATGATTCTTCCAGAACTCGTTAGGATTTTTTAAAGGGAGCCCTCAAGTCTCGTCAACCGTTTAGCTTTTATCTTTCAAACTTTTTCCCCATAATATGTAACAACTCGTCTTTCCTTCTTCCATCACAACAAGAATAAGAAATAGAGAGAAAAAAAAGAACCACCATCATTCTCAAACCTATTAACATTTCTCCCTTACATACAATCTAAAAGAACTATGTATAGATCTCATACAAAAAAAACAAGAAATATGGCAACAAATTATTTTTCAAAATGAAATTCCAAGAATGAATTAAAGACACCCATGTTAAAAAAAATTGAGCAAAGTCTTCAACAGTTTTTTTACCACATAGGTGACTACTACAACTAAAAGTTTAAATTTATCAAATAACATTTTTCAATATTATATTACCTACATGCACAAATCTTTTGACTTCTGGTTCTGACTTTTCTCCTCCTCCCCTTCTTCTTTTTTTCCAACTATTCTTTGACCTTGACATAATGTTAAACGTCACATCGTTTTGTTGTAGTCGAATGATACGATCATCATGTGTGTGTGTATAATATATACAACACAACACAGGGCTATTATTGATAAGAAAGCCTTGATTTTAGTCTGAGAAATACCAGGGACTTGGATGAAAGAAATAGCTATCGTTGTCTCTCTCTCTCCACAAGAAAAACTTTTGACGACGAGACTTTGAGAATACCTCAGGGCTCTTTATAAGGAATCCTTAGAACTGTGTACATCTTCTACACGGAGAATGACGTTGCGTATACATAACAGCAAGCTATTACGATATAGGTAAACACGTGTAAAAGCTAAAGCCAGGGACAGGACTTGGAATATAACAAATTTGGTTACATATATAAAAATCCACTTTATATTATATACCTGTGGTTGTGTTTCTGTACAGAAACTTTTTTATCATTCTTGGTCTATCTTATACAGATGCTAAGTATTATACACCTTGTATATGTGTACACATTTTTATATAGAGAGATACTCCGTTAAAATTCGAATCGACAAGCGTATATATATATATATTGAATAAAAGAAGACCATTGGATACTTACGAATTATATAATGAAGGACAGAGAGAGAGAGAGAATCTCTCTCTCTAAGGAAAAGGCTAGGCAGGCGGACGCACCTTGTAAAATGGAAGGAATGGAGCTCGTAAAAATTTCAAAAGAAAAGCAGCTACCGGAATTGAGAAAAAAATTGCCTCAAGCCACAGATTTTTTCCCACCTCTTTCATCCATCAACTAAGAAGATGGAATGAAACTATTCAACTCCAACGACTTGAACGTCTTATACCAAAAAACTACTTACAACAGCAACAAGAAGACGAGAGGAGGAGAAGCTCCATGACAAAGTTAACTGCGAGCTGCAAGAATACCTAAGAAACCTTTTCTCATTCTCTCTCTCTCTCTCTGCTCATCTAATATCTAAACCCTAAACTTAATGAAATACAATAACAAATAATAGCACTACTGTCTTTTTACATACCTATATATAATACACACATGTACATATATTTACCTTCATACGGCCACTGCCTTTTATACATTCATGAGATCCTCACGATCAACGAGAAAGTGAATCAAAAAACTCAAACTGCCTTCTCCTCTTCTTCCTTCTAATGATAAAATGAAAACAAAATGAAAAATACTTGTGGAGAGCACACAAGCTTTTGCTCCTTCTTGTGGATCTGCCTCCAATCCACCATCTCAATCTTAACCATACGCATATATAATATACCATGTACATCTCACATAGTAATTCTTTAAAAAATTCACTTTGTTCAATTTTTATTCTCTTCCTTCCCCTTCTCCTTCTTATTATTCTTTTACTTTTACGCTCCATTTCTGTTGTTCAGATTTTTTTTTTCTCTTCATCTCATTCCTCAAAACACATCTTGGCTATAATATACATAACATTTTTTTTTTATTAATTCCCCTCACCACTACGCGTGTATATTTTTACACAACATACTTTCCATGGCATTGCCCACTGTCCAAAATTCTCATCAAGGCAAAAACCCTTTCAATCAAAAATCTTTTCCAATTTTTTGACAGAGCCTTGCCCTTGAATAAGAAATAGACACGGTGTTTTTCTTTTCAAAAATTTTTTACAATGTTGGGAGGCCATCATCATGATTTTGCTTAATGAAAAAAAAACCACCATTTCAACTAGTCTTATTATTATGAATTAATTTTTTGAAAAAAACAATTTACGTCATTGTAAAAATTTTAAATGCCAATCGTGACGAGGAGTGAGAAATTTTTTTATCCATTTTTAAACTACAAGTTAAAATTAAAACTTTAGATTCAAAGGCACAATCTTGTTTTTTTTAAAAATATGTAAATTATGCATGGAATTATTTCACATAAGGTAAATATTTTTTGAACACTCTCTCAAAACACTTGTAAAAGATATTTATTAGTACACTACATACCATATAAATAAGGTTAGACTAAACTTTTCAAATGAAAAGTCAAACATTCATACGCGAGTTACTGACACAACATCACAAGAAAACATTAGCAGCAAACAACCTTCACATATCATTAATACTATTAGAATATCAACAACAACAACGTCAAACTCAAAAAATGATCATTCACTACAGAAGAAAAATGTGTAGAGACCAACTGAGAAGGAGAGGAGGAGGAAAAATTATTAAGAAGAAGAAAAAGAGAAAAAATTTAAAGATTGTTCTGCAACCCATTAAAAAATACCCCATCCCTAAACTTTTCATTATCCTCGTTCTTCCACCTTTAGGTTATAATACATGTATGTATTGTAATATATACTAACCAAATGAAGAGAGAGAGAGAAACATCACTAGTCAGTCAAATCAAAAAAAAAACTCCCTATCCTTAATGTAAAGTATTCAACATAGAGAAAATTTGCACATAAAATATTATATTTTGAATAACCTTATGTTATGAACCTCGAGAGTAGTTTTTTTTTCCATTCATACAAAAATTCCTTCCTTTCAACTTTATCCTGATCTTGACGCTGACGCTGATCCTGATTTCATTTACTAAAAACACATACCGTACATACTCATTTCTTGTACATAATGAATCAACTTTTTTTTTATTCATGCCAAAAATCAAAAAATTGCACAGATTTGCATTTATTTTTCATTCACATTCTCTCTTCTTCTTTAATCTTCTTTTTTTCCCCCTGAATATTGCGTAATTCAATCACAACGCCACGATCATGATCTTGCATTCTTTGTATGGAGTATCCTACAGATATATATGCAAATTTTACTAGATTTCAACTCTCAAATATACATGTATGTACATGTGTACACTGTATAGACACCTAATTGTGAACCAAATTATATTATTACTAGAAAAAAAAATAATGGGGAAAAATGATGATTTACCTCCAACATTCAAACATAATCTCTGTGTAATAGTTCAAGACATCAATGGGGATAAAACAAGGTAAGAAAACAGTAGCAGTCATATATTCCATATTTTATTATCCCCCCCCCCTTCCCATCCTTTTTTTATCCAGTCATTAATACTAAAAAACAAGTTGAAAATGAAAATGACATACCTCCACGTACACCATCCAACAAAGACTCCAATGACGACAGTTAATAACTATTCATGCACACAAAATACTTTTAATATTGCGCCATTGACTACTTTTAAGAGAAAGATGGAGAAAAAAAATGTAAAATATTTATTTTCATGACATGAGTCCAAAGAAAGAAAAGTTTTTTAAGTAAACATCAGAGTCAAAAAATAAAGAGAGGGAAAGAGAGAGAGAGAGAGAATTCAGAAAGTCAAAGTCTAGTCCAGATAGTTAATAACTACACAAAAAAATATATGTACATATGAGTACAAAACATAGAAAAATAGAAACCAATAATCATCTAGTCTGCCTGTCTAGTGTCTAGTCTCATATAATCTTATATTTATTTTAGTTTATTTTCCACTTGCTCAACTATGTCTATAACTCTACCTGTACCAGAGTTCAATAATCATCAAAAGGATGTGCAAGGTGTATCTTCCTATCTATCCATATGTACGTCTACACATATCATATCTTTGTCTTGAAATAAATTCCCCCCAAAAAATATCATCTCTCCAACCAACAAGTACATATCTTCTTAATATGGGTTATATAGATTACAAAATGGAATAGAAAAATGTATAATATGTACATAAAAAAAGTGGTTTTTTTATAAGCTCACACAAAGTGTGTACATATTACGTTTAAAAAATTCGTCATAAAAATGAAAAATGAGCGTGAACACGGAGGGACTGACACATGGAACTCGGAAACTAAAAACTTGACTCTCTCCCTCTGTCTCTCATCATGCGTCCACCACCAAAAAAGAACCAAAGTCAAGGAAATACCGCTACGCTAGCTTTCTGTTTCTACTATTATTACTTGATCTACAAAAGTTATATGTCAAAAGTGTACAAAAAGTCTCTCTCCATATAATTTCCTATGTCTGTTCTTATAACACCTGTAGAAAAAAATACTATATACTCCTGTCCTGTGATGTTAATCTCAAATTACTAGTAGTGCATTCTTCGTTCCGTTCCACACACAGGCTCTTGCTTACACTTCCAGTCCTTTAGAGCTCTCACGATTAAAATTCTTTCTCTACACTTTTTTTTATCGTGCACAAGGAGGAGAGACTGAGTTTATAATAAAGTTAGAAGAAACCTGAAGTAAAGTTTGGCACACAATAATAATTCTACATGTTAATTTAATAATTCATGGGACATTCAACACATAATACAGTTCAAGTGAATACATACCATACCGTAAAAGTTCTGGTACTCTCGTCCATCAAAAAAAAATTATAATTATTTTATAAATCAATTTAGTGTTGACAAAACATTTCAATTATTAAATATTTAAATATTTTTTGATCAAGAAAATGTCAAAAATCTTTTGTCTCTCAAAAACTTCAAACTTTCAGACAAAATGTCAATATAAAACAAACTAAAATAATTTAATTTACCATGTCCGGACATGGTAATAGAATTTTTACGGTATGAATAATACGCACACAGAGAAAGATACTATGTATGATAATAACGTCACGTAAAAAGTCCCTTTATTTAAAAACACTGGGGATATACAGGGTGTTCGTTCAGAAAGTCCTATGGGAGTGAGTGGAGACTTGGTTTCGCGTAAAATTCCCATGTTAAAA
>JAQIVZ010003412.1:0-14205 GCA_034700945.1 Arrhopalites spinosus
AGACATTGTTGTGAAAGCCCCTTGAAGCTTCGGCTTCAAAGGCACATTTCTAAGATGCATAAATTTATAACGCATTTTGAGTGGGCCTATATTGGAGACTGGGCTTTTATTCTTTTGCTGACTACCAAACTGGGCCTATATTAGAATATGGGCCTCTAATAGAGATAATACGGTAAATATAATAATTATAAATTACTTATTAAGGGAGACTTCTCTGTCAACAGAGATTCAAATTGAGGATAATTTGAATAGAATGTAGAACAATATTTTCTCCGAATTCTTTCAATCAGACGATACACGAGATTTTTGACCTCCGCATTCTTTAACATGACTGTCCATAAACAAAAATTTTGATAATGTTTAATTTTCGAATTAAAAATTTGAATAATATTATTCTTCAATGAAGAATCTTCATTATACCTATAATGTACACAACGTACAAAGATACAAAAATAAAGGCTTCCAAAAAATAAATCCGTCCATCTCCTAAAACTCGAATGAGAAGGGCACAGGCTACAAAATAAAAGACACTATCTCGAGCCAAAGGATACCAGTCAATTGGAAGTGCCTGAGTAATAAAAAACAAATTTCAATTAATTCAAGAATTAAAATATTAATTTAAAATTAAACAGTACCTTTTTAGCCGCAAATCCACAACAGGCACAAATTGCCAAAATGTTGAACACTGCTGACCCAACAATGGTACCTGCTCCAATATCTCCTTCTGTGATGAAAGTACTGATGGTATTAGTGAATAATTCAGGTGAACTGGACGCAATGGCCATAAATGTAGCACCAGCAACATCACTTGGTATGTTAAAATCTGAAAAACACAAAATTATCATGTAAAGTTTTTTTTTAAAAAAAGAGAATAAAAAATTTAATTGGAATTATTTTTAATTTTTTTCGTCTTATGTACTTTCAACGATGGCTTCAATAGAAGGAACGAAATAGTCATCACAGACAATGGCTAGAGCATAAAAAATGTACAGCGAAACAATAAAGTGGACCAACACGGCTCCATGTCGTCTCTCCTGTTGGGTGAAGAGGTCAGTAGGAAAGTCGAGAAATGTCGGTGGTGTACAATTTCTAGAGTCAGAGGTTGTGACATTTTCTTCCAAGCGTAGTAAAGGTGGGTCACTTCTTTTGAAGCGATGGTTGGAATTTTTTGATAATAATGATCTCTCTTGGGCTAAAATATAAAATCATAATAAAAATGTAACAGAATTGCATTGATATAAAAAAGAGTTGTTTTTGAGAGGTTTGTCTATATAATTATACCTGCATCAGCTGTAAAATGACCTTCAGATAAAGGCCTCTTGGACTCTACTGGACTTGTAAGACTCATATAAGTGAACCAAAGTGTCCATACCAAGACGATCATGTGACGTTTTTGACGAATCCTTACTCTCATCCATTTTGATTTTTCATTTTGTGTCCCTTTCATAACTTTATTATTGTGGTTATTTTTATTTTGGATGTTTAACTCTTGACCACAATCCTCCTTCTTTTTCTTTGTCATTGTGTCCACTGATGTTGTCAATGCTTAAAATGTAAGGAATAAGCAATAAGAAAATATTTTTATTTCCTAAAGTCAAGACTCAAGAATCACTAACGATGAACATTTTTAGCTAATTTTTTCAGAATTTTTCAATTCTGAAAATAATCAACACACACACACAGAACACGGAAGTTGAATTGCGTAAAATCCACGTGCAAATGTGTGGACTATTACTTGAACAACTCCTCTTTGTCAGAGAATATGAAACACAAGAACCTGGAAATCAGGTTTGGTGAAGGCCGTTCATTGCAATGTTTATATAACTGCAAGAATGAGTAGACAAAAAATGTTGATCTGCAAGTTGGGGCTCACCAATAAAATTTGACAATAACAGATACGAGTACAGTGCAAAGAGAGTTGACTTTAACCTTGTTTAAAATTTCATTTAAATCATAGTTACTTGTACTGTATTAAATATTAGATAAGGGTCACTACGTTAATGTTGCGACCATAATGTTCTCACGGGGGCTATACCACGATTGACTCAAGACTACAAACGTCAAACATTGAAAATCTTAGTTTTGTCAAAGATAAGAAATTTTAAAACTGTAGAGTAAAATCATAAGTAAATAATTGTCTGCTATAGCAAAGAGCCATATATGAGTCATAAGAGCATGATTCATTAAGATTTCATATTATTATGTATTAATCAAGTTGTAGTTTTTTTTTTTTTCAGTAACATCATCCATTAGAGTTAAGGACCTTTCATGCATCGCCAAAGTGTCATCTTTTCGGCTCAAACTAGATTTTATACATATACTAATAATACATTACGAGTTTTGAACTCACAATTATCTTCACATGAAATAAATATGCACAGAATTTTTTGCCACTAAAAGTCTTACTAAAGGTCAAGAGTATGTTGAAAAAAAGGTTGGTCAAGATGTCCAATGGGCTGATGCCAATTATTCTGTATGATTTTACTGTTTTGGGTATAGTCATGTTTAAAAATAAAAATAATTTGAAATTGTTTTATTATAAATAATTCTAAGAAAAGTTGTATATTCACTGTACAGTTGTACATCATGAGTTCAGTAGCTTCCTTGCCATTAAAATATAATTAAATTTAATTTTCATTGTATTTTAATTATATTCGCAGTCAGGCGAGACGACCATCATTTGAATAATTTATACAAATAATAACATAACAAATTCCTTGTTCACACAAAAGGTTTTGTCTCACAACAATGAACTTGAGAGCATACTTTTGTCAATACAATTTTATTGCGTAATTGAAGGAAAAGGAAAAGTTATTATCAATCATACATTCCAATTCAATCATAATCATGCTTTGCATAAATGATCTTCAACTACGTTTGACCTATAATTGTTCGCATTGTTATGATGATGTCACTGTACAGACAGTGCGGTCATTATCAGAATTTTATCTCGTCTTTATCACTACATGGATGATGATGGACTCCCTAAAGTGTCGTTGAAGGGGAAACTGAGAATTGGCAATGAAATTGAAAGCCGAGAGGTAAAGTATTTTTCTAAAATAGAATTTCGCTCTTGCCCTCATGACCCTATTTAATAATACACAAAAAATCGAATAGAATGGAATAAATATAGGTTGAGAGATTAAATTAACGTGTGTATTAAATACTAATCAAAACAGATTAGAAAATCAAGGGACTATAAAGATGAATTCAATTTAATTCAGCCTTTATTTCATCTTTGTGTGTTGAATCTATTGCATAAATAAACTCTGTCATACTTACCTGTACTCCACTGTAATGACTATGAAATTGATTACTATTTTAACTCTTTGTACAGCTTTAGCAGCGGGTAAGAGTGTGTGTCATTTTAGAGGATATTGAATATAATGTTTGAAATTTTTGTGGATATTTTCAGGAGGGCCCTTGTCATCAAGACGTCGGGCGGGTAGAATTGTTGGTGGACAAGAATCTGTTCCTCATTCTGAACCCTCCATAGTGTCCATTCAAGTAAATTAAAAACTAGCTATTTTCAATGAAAATTTTTCATGGCACTAAAAAAATTTAATTAATTTTGGTCACTGTTCATTATCTATTTAGGTAAGTTCCCATTATTGTGGTGGAACCATCGTCAATCCCAGTTACATTGTCACTGGTAAGACAAAATATTTCCAAGAAAAAAATTCTGTCCAGTCTAAATCATTTTTATCAACTATTTACAGCTGCCCATTGTGCCACTCTCGATACCAGTAAATATTCAGTTGTGGCTGGAGAACATAATCTCTTTGCAAGTGATGGAGTAGAGCAACGACGTAAAGTTGTCAAAGTCGTCCCACACCCAAATTACAATTCGTAAAAACAATAACAATATACTTTTAAAAGGAGAATAAAATTAGACTAAATTAAACTTTTTAAAATGATTCTTTCAGAGTTACGAGCAGGAATGATATTGCCGTTTTCCAAGTTGACCCCCCATTTGATTTCAATGAGAATGTCACTGCTGGAATCATGGCTCCACCAAAGTTTGAACCAGGGACGGTATTAAAAGCTGTGGGATGGGGTACAACAACAGAGGGTACATTTTTCAGATGATTCAGTACGACATTCTTATATTTTAACCCAAACTTTTAGGTGGAAGTACTCCAGACAGCTTGAGAGAGGTCGAAGTGCCCTTCGTGACGGATGGAAAATGTCAGTCAGCCTATGCTTTGATCGCAGGTACACAAGTCAAGTTAGTTTCTAGCCAACAGTTCTTTCTAAATAGTAAATAGTTATAAAATATTTCATTAATTTTCTCAGTCATCTACGCTACCCAAATATGTGCTGGTGAAGCAGCGAAGGATTCATGCCAGGTAATTAGCAATAATTCTCTTCTACGTCATTTTATAATGAAAGTTTATATTAAAAAAAATATTTTTCATTTACTAAAAATTAAAGGGAGATTCGGGAGGCCCATTGAACTTCATTGACTCTGATGGAAATTCAATTTTAGTTGGGATTACTTCGTTTGGAGTAGGATGCGCTAGGCCACGTTACCCCGGAGTGTACTCGGAGGTGAGAACTACATAAATTATTTAATTGAATTATGATAATTCTAAATAGTATTTAGCTCTGAAATAAGTACCCACAAGAAACAATCATTGAATGATTACTTTTACAACTTTTGTTTAATTTATTAATCTCCACTGTGAAATACTCCAAAAAGTCCTATTAATTTCTTTTCATTTATTTGAAGGTTTCACATTTCTATGAATGGATTAAAACAGAGACAACAGTAGCTTAGAAAACCCCTGTACAGTACAATTATTGTACATTTTGAACACATAAAATAATCAAACTCATTAAATTATTTTGTATTATAAAAGTATTAAACTTTTAAAATTTTATATTATATATCTAAATATTCTCTTACTTAGTAGTACCATATTGTTAGAACTCCAATATTTTATCAAGTAAAATATGATTTTGGTAATGTTTTTAACTCTTAATTAAGTCTTGTTCTCTTCTCTTCTTTTTCTCGTTTATGCATCATTCTCATAATCATCATCTTCATCATCATCATCCACATATTCTTCTTCACTCTCGTCCTCACTTTTTTTGCCGTGCACATTCTCCATATGACGTCTCAAAGAGGCTTTAGAAGAAAAATATTTTTTACACTTGATACATTGACAGTCTTTAGAATCTGAATGAGTTCTCATGTGTCTCTCATAACGACTCTTGAATACAAATTTGGCCGGACAGTAGTCACACTGAAATCGAAAATCCCCTGTATGCTTCCTTCCATGTTCTCGCAAACTTGATGGCTCTGCAAAACTTTTTCCACATCCAGGTTCCTCACAAATAAATCGAGGTTTATCCAATTCCGGATGTGTTGTGAGATGATAGTTGAGATACTGTCGTTGACTAAATCGACGATTGCAGACTTCGCAAACATGATTTTTAACCTTGAAATGAACATTGGCAACATGTAACTTGAGAGCAGCTTTAAGACGGAATGCCTTTCCACAATTTGATTCTGAACACACAAATGGTTTCTCTCCTGTATGCACTGTAACGTGATACTTTAGCTTGTTGTCATCAAAGAATGTCAGAGGACATTGAGGGCACTTGAATGTTTTTTTAGATTTGTCATGTCTATTCTCATGAGACTTGAGATTGCCAGGTTGCTTGAACGATTTATCACAAAAGCGGCATTTATATTTTTTTTGATCCGAGTGTTTCACGCTCTCATGTCTCTTAAGTCTTGAAGTAAAGGCAAATTTTTCACCACAAATTTTGCAGCTGTATGGTAATTCTCCGGTGTGAGTGCGTTGATGCTGAAATTACGAAAGTAAAAAAAGTACAATATTTAATATACGTATGTATATTACGATCCACTATATTGAATGCATAATGATTATATGGTATATATCTGCATCAAGTTACCTCACGTAATGTACACAAATGACTAAATGTAGCCGTACAGGAATCACAAGAGAACCGATTCAATTCTGTAGATGGTGGAGGATGATTTTTCTTATGAATATCCAAATATTGCCGAGTACGGAATGTTTTCGGACAAAGATCACATTTTACGGGCTTGACAGCATTATGAATTTTCTTGTGCCTTTCAAGACGACCTACAGACTGAAAGCCTGAAAGTACAAATTATAATCCGTTACATTTCCTGTATATTTTTGCTCTCGTAATATTATTTCAAAGCTCAACCAATATTGATGAAGAATTTTAAACATTAATAATTAATTTTTTTTTTAATTTTAAACATTACCTTTTCCACACACACCACAAGTGATTGCTCCATCTTCATTTGTCAGTTGAGGCATAGGGACATCTTCTTTTATTTCTTCTACTTGATCTTGGACGATAGGAGGTTGAGAAGAAACCGAAGGAGGTGGAGAGATTTCTAAATCTAGAGCCAATATTCCCTTTATTGGCTTCAATGGTTTTCTTCTAGATCGACGACTGGTCTTCGCTTCGGAAATAACATTATTCTTGGCCTCTCCAGTCAAAATTTTCAGACTTGAACTCGAGTCAGCGTTAACATTTTCTAATCTGACTGTACAGCTATAAAACAAAACAAAGTATATCTCAATAGTCAATACATATCATACAACTTACTAATTAAGATTACTGTGATTACAATAAAAATGCTCGTTCTTACCTGGATGAAGTTGACAAGGAGGCAACATTATTGAGAGACAGAGACGGTGTTGTTTCATCCATTGGCAATACTTGCTGCTGAATCAAAATGGGCATCTCCACATCTTCCACCTCATAGGTATTATTTGTATGATATTTCATTTCAATTGACGCCTCCACTAGTTGTTGTTGTTGTTCATTATCAAAGCTGATAACATTATAACGAAACATTTTGTCTTTAGAGTCCACATTCCCTTCATCTTCGCTCACTTCCACCACCATTTCAAGCTCTGAGAAAACACACCGTAAATTTTTTTTAATGCCGTGTACAACAATACAATGTCCTGTTGAATGAACTTTAGTTGTGTTCATGCTTACCTTTCAAAATTTCATGTCGTAACGACTGAAATGGACAGTCTTGGTTATCATTGCACATTTCTCTGTTCAATTGATTGAGATAGCCATCAAGAAAAGACTGCAAAAGTAAGTTGAGGTCAGTTTGTACTTCATCATCTCGAAGATAATCCACCAGTCCAATTAATTCTTTGCAGGCTAAGCAAAAAACTACCTGACCCAAACCTGCTGAATCATATTTACTAAATGTGATGTTCAATAGTCGACACAACGTTGTCCGGAGAGTACCATGGTCAATGTCAACGTCCATGGACTCCTCCGAATTTGTAACAACTGATGCACAAATAAAACACCTCATGACGATAACTATACTAAAACTTTAACAAATTCATGTGTAAAAGTTAATGGAATAAATACGATAAATAACAAAGAAATACAAGAGAAAAAAAATACACCGACAGATTCAAATGACTAAGAAACCCTCCAAAATTCTCCCTCTATGCCAATGAAATCCGATGGTAAATGATGGTTTTTAATTGTTGATTAAATAATATTTATATGAAACACGTGCACACATGAGTTTTTTTTATAAAGAAATGTTATAATGTTATCATTTTATTCTATTTCAGTAATCAAATCTACACATTGTATAGTAAATCAAAATTCTAAGGTTATGAAAATTCTCTTATAACTGACTTGAGAATAAATACACAAAACATCAAATAATATGTATGATTATACTCCTGTTGGAGTAACAGGTGTTTCAGCCTCGTTAACATCTTTACTCGGAGGTGTTTCAGGCTCAATAGAGTCTTTACTCGGAGAATCTTTAGTCGAAGAATACGTGTTCAAACTGTGACTCAAAGCATTTATATTGGATACTAAACTATTACTTAAACTAGCTCCGCCTGCTAAACTTAAAGTATTACAAAATTGTCCTCTGGCTGTGTCAATGTTCAGTTTTGCATAGGCTTCGAAATCATCTTTGTGCATAAGTCTATCCTCAAGTAGGAGACCAATGAGAATAAATTGTGGGATCTTCTTGTTGAGCTTTAGTAATGTTGCAACATCGGTTGTCTGACAAAACATGATGGAACTATGACCACTTATGAGCCTCAGTACTGGTTCATATTTTGTATTTGTCAGAGCAAGTCTCGCAATATACTTGTTTTGGGTGCTTCTAAACGTCATCTCAAAGCCACCATCAAAAAAAATTCCTCGAAGCTAAAAAATAGCATAAAAACAATTCCATTTGATTTTTGTCAAAATGTTCATCAATAAAATAACAATCATTCTCTACAAATTACATTATACACATTTTATGTGCATATAAGTACCGAATTACCTTTAAAATGTCATGAGCTATGAAAGCATTGTTGTGATAAATTGCTACCATAGGATGTTTATAAAACATATATCTCATATCCTTTGCTAAAAATACTCCATATGGATTATCCTGTGTAAAAGAAATAAAAACATAAATCACATACTTTATCAATTTTACAGAATCAAACTCAAATGTGTGAACTTCTTTATTTACTTCTACTCGTTGTTTAACCTTAGCCCTATCTTCCTCCACATTGCAAACTTTTAGGACAGGAGCATATTGTGGTTCACAAAGTCTCATCATTCTAGCTCGGTCCCAATGAGGTGGTAAAGGATTCTTTAAATTTATTTTATTTCTGAACCTTAATTGTTCGGTTAATGGGGTCCAGAAGTAGTTTAGGAGAGCAACTGAAAGGAATGCAAATTACAAGTGCTTAACATGGCCGGAAACAAATCGAAGGTTTACAGTTTTTGTAGACAAAGTAAGATTTTAAAATGTTGTACTAGCTTACCTCTCCGCACTGGAACACACAACGGCATTTTGAAGCCTTAACGTCAGCTCTTAATTGCAGAAAAAATAATTCAGAAGAAAAATACAAAAACCTCAAATTAAATTTTTTTGAATGCCCACACCCCGGCATTTTATTTATCCTTGCCTTAGTGTCGCATTTGAAATTCGAAAATTGAGTGCGACTTAGTTTTTAATCAGAATTAAAAATGTTACTACGATTGTGGAATTGTTTTATTATTTAAGGAGTCATTAAAAATACCACAAATATAATGGCAGTGTCCCGAGTACAAAAGTCGTCCCTTTTTCGGTCATCGGGCAGTTCATCAGCTCCTTTGATGACCCAATTTGTCCAGGGACTAAAATCAAAAAATGAAGAAGTTCGAGCAAAAGCCAATAAAGACCTCTACCATTATGTCAGTTGATATGATTTCACAATTATTTACATGTCATTCAATGTACAAAATTGTGCTCATGTTTTTTTGAACATATTTCTTGATAATCCCTGTTTTAGGTGACGACAGAATTACGAGAAATTCCTGTGGAAGAATTGACAGCGTTTATGGATGAATTTAACCATCATATTTTTGACATGGTGTCAAGCTCAGACATATCCGATCGGAAAGGAGCTATTTTGGCTATTGGTAAAATGAACATGATCATTATTTGGCAATGTAAATCATTCATGATGCTTGATTTTTTCCCCTCATCTAATATTTGCTGTATCTTTATCAGAATCATTAATTGGAGTTGATGTTGGGAATACTTCGACTCGGATCTCTCGTTTTGCCAATTATCTTCGTAATACCTTTCCTTCCCCGGACATTGAAGTGATGGAATTAGCAGCTAGGGTAAGACTTTAATTTTCAATGCAGTGTAAATATAACTTATTTAAGGAAAGTTTTATGATTTGTCGTGGAGTTGAAAATTAGTGCAAGAATAACAACTAATTTAATTTAATGTATATAGGCTGTTGGAAAATTGGCATTAGTGTCCGGTACCTATTCGACAGAATACATTGATGTTGAAGTTAAAAGAGCTTTTGAGTGGTTGAGTGATCGGGAACGACATGAAGGAAAACGTCTTGCTGCTGTAAGTTGAATAAATGTCTACTATTCATTATAAATAAATACGTAAATTACAAAGTGCATAGGTAATCGAAAAAGCAAATATACTCCTTGAAAAATTATAACACTTATATTTGTGATGAAATATTATAATTTAGGTTCTGGTTCTTCGCGAGTTAGCTGTATCTACTCCAACATTCTTCTTTCAACAAGTGAATCAATTTTTCGAAGTGATCTTTAATGCCGTCCGTGATCCTAAACCAAATATACGTGAGGGAGGAGTGAGAGCACTTCGACATGCTTTGATTGTCACTGCCCAACGAGAGAAGACCCAAACACAGACACAATATTACAAACAATGTTATGAGGAGGCTAAACTTGGTTTCACTGATGTAAATAATGTCAAGGGCGTTACAAAAGAAGATCGGGCCCATGGATCTCTTTTAGTACTGAATGAATTATTTCGTTGTGGAAACTCGGACTGGGAAAGGCTCAGTGATGACATTACGCTTAAATTTGGATGGCAGTCTGTAGCTGTGAGTTTATCTATTTTAAACATTTTACATTCATTGACACTATGATGTGTAGTTACTGATTATATCTACTTACTTTCATTTTTTATATTGTAATTGTTTTAAACTTCATATACTTATAGAAAAATGACAGCCAACATCATCGTTATTATTTTCCTCGTAAGAAGCTCTTAAAAACAGCTGTTGCAGATTCTGATGTAGATCAACCTCCCAAAATTTACTCAGAATCACTTTCGTGTAAGGCGTTAATTCAGGAACATTTCAGTGAAATATGCAAAGCCACTTTAGACTGGAAAGGCAATCGTAACCCATATATACAACAAACCCTTCTTTCTCTCCTTCCAAGACTGGCTGCTTTCAATAAAGAAGCATTTGTCAGCGGGTAAATATTTTTATAATAATTTATATCATAATATCATAATTTTGTGTACCTACTGTAAATGTATGCAATTTACAATTCTTATATGCACGAATAATGATCAATAGGGGCTACCTTAATTCCACGATGCAATACTTACTACAAAATATTCGATTGAAACCAGAGGCTTTTGTTACAATCGGGTTGTGTGCTGTTGCTGTTGGCTATGGCATAAAAAATTGGATCAATGATATAATGAAAAATATCCGGGCAAGCCTTCCAGTGAGTAAAAAATACCACACATTACATAATCGCTTAATTTAATTTTGACACCGTTGTGACATTAATTATTGTTTTTCTCTTTTCTCCAAGGATGTTCATTCTTCTGCCGTACAAAGCGGACAACATCAAGTAACTCCTCAAAGAAAATCCCAACGATATGATCCTGTTCTGAACTGCGTTACCTTAATGACTATCTCTCTCAAGTCTCAAATAAAACAAGATATTGCTGACCTCCTTGAACCCATTTTACAAACTGGCTTGAGTCAAGCATTAACTTCATGTCTCACGGAAGTCACAACTCAAATACCCTCCTTGAAAAAAGATATTTCAGATGGTCTGCTCAAGATTCTTAGTAGTGTCCTTATGAATCAACCTTGGAGACATCCTGGAATGCCTCTTCAGAAGTTTATTGACCATCAAAAATCCGATATTGAAAGTAGTTCCATTGTGTTGGCTTTAAACACTTTAGCACGTTTTGACTTGGATGGTAAACTAATTTTTTAAACATGATTATGAGATGTAAATAAATAGTACACACAAAATGTATTTTAATTTTTGGCGAGTTTTAACCTTGATTAGTGTTTTTTTTATAAATGATCACTGTAGGTAATAGTTTAATTCAATTCGTGAAGCACTGTGCCGATGTCTTCCTTACTTCTGAGAGCAAAGAAATTCGTTTGGAATCTGTCCGAAGTTGCAGTGTTCTTCTTCGCTCTGCCATTGTCGGACTGGATGGTCGCTACTCTCATACAGTCACAACGACCGTCGCTGATGTGCTCAACAAGTTGCTTGTTGTTGGTGTCACAGATTCTGGTATGTTCTCTTTGTTTTAGGATTGTTTAATACTATCACTTAAAGTCATTTAATTTATTTCAATTAAATTTTCAGATCCTCATGTAAGGTTTACTGTCTTTGAGAATCTTGACGAAATATTTGATACTCATTTGGCACAACCAGAAAATTTATCTGCTTTGTTTTTGGGACTTCATGACGAAGTATTTGAAATCCGTGAGATATGTGTTTGTACACTTGGTCGTCTCAGTCTTGTCAACCCAGCCTATGTTCTTCCTGGGCTTCGTAAAGTCTTAATTCAAATTTTGACAGAGTTGGAATACTCAGGCCTGGGTCGTAACAAGGAGCAGTCTGCTCGAATTCTGGGTCATTTAGTCTCCACCGCTCCAAAGTTAATCCGTTCCTATCGAGAACCCGTTCTAAAATCTCTTATTCCAAAACTCAAGGATCCTGACCCAAACCCTGGAGTCGTCATTAATATTCTGGTGGCATTGGGGGATTTGGCTCAAGTGACTGGACCAGAAATGACAGCTTGGGTTCCCGAGTTACTAACAATTTTACTGGAAATGTTGAATGATTCTGGAGCACCCACACAACGAGGATTTGCTCTGTGGACTCTGGGACAATTAGTAGAGAATACTGGATGTGTCATTACTCCATATCAGAAATTTCCAACCTTACTTGACACATTATTGAGTTTTTTGAAGACAGAACAACAACATTTTACAAGGCGTGGAACTTTACGAGTCCTAGGATTATTGGGAGCTCTGGATCCTTATAAGCACAAAATGAATTTGGGTGTAATTGACGTCGAAGGAAATGCCATTGCATTAGTATCAATGACAGATCCCAAGTCAGATATTGAAACTGTACAAGAGATGAATACATCCGAAATGTTGATTCACATGTCCAATGCTACTCTTGATGAATTCTACCCTGCCATTGCCATTGCTACTCTCATGAGAATTATCAGAGATAATACACTGTCGCAGCATCACACTTCTGTTGTTCAAGTAAATTATTATTTCAACCGTACATCACAATTATTGACTTGATTTAAATTTATTGTTTTCTGATCAATGTGATTTTTTATGTATTATTTTACAGGCGGTGACATTTGTGTTTAAATCACTCAATATCAGCTGTGTAACTTACATCCCACAAGTCATCCCTTGCTTAATTCAAGTCATCCGTACAACAGAGATGCAGTACAAAGACTTTCTTTTTCAGCAATTGGGAATGCTCATTGCTATTGTCAAGCAACACATTCGGAATTATTTGGATGACATATTTTCTCTGATCAAGGTAAATAGTGAATTAAATAAAATAGATTTAATATGTAGTTGAGTGCAATATTATTATATTAATTGAGCCTGTGAGGAAAACCTTGTTGACCTGGGTAGGAATTGAAAATATTCTGATTTTGTTTCTAGGATTTTTGGATGATCAACTCAAGTCTTCAAGTAACAATAATTCTTGTGGTAGAGCAAGTGGCTTTAGCTCTTGGTTCTGAATTTAAAATATATTTGGCGAAGATCATTCCTTTAATTCTTAAAGTCCTAGTTCATGACAACTCCAAGGAGCGAATCGTGACAGCTAATGTAAGTCTTCTACAATATTTCTCAATACTAGTCATCTCCCTCACTTAATTTTCTTATAAATACACAAGTATATATAAGTATGGTCATTTATGTTTCTCTAAATTACAGCTTTTGAATGCCCTACAAAAGTTTGGTACAAACTTGGATGAATTTTTACATTTAATTCTTCCACCAATTGTGAAACTGTTAGATTCAAACGATGTTCCTGTAAGTGTGAAACGGATAGCTATTGAGACACTGGATCAATTGTCGAGCACATTAAACTTTTCGGATTTTGCATCCAGAATTCTTCACTCGTTTGTAAGGGTTTTGGATAATTGTCCAGAATTACGTGAGACAACTTTGGACACTTTGACTAGTCTTGTCAGTCAATTTGGTGAAAAGTTTCAAGTTTTTATCCCAATGGTTCAACGAGTTTTAAAGAAGCACGGAATTAAGCATAGTCGCTACGACAGTCTTATTTCCTACAAGCAAAAATGTGACGAGGATCAAATTGATGGCAGCTCTAAGCTCATTTCAACTAGTAGTAGAGCGAAGAAAACCGTGAGGAATATGGGTCTCACCCCTACAGACACAACTTCTATCAATAGGGTGATTTAAATTAAATCTTGCTTAATTAAGGACAGGGTAGTCAAAATGAGTATATAGTTTTGTGAGTAAAAAATGCTTTCTCTCTGCAGAGTTAGCGTCTTTATTACTCAACCAATTTTCATGTATGAGGGCTCAAATCAATCCTTGGAATGTC
>JAQIVZ010003413.1:0-14188 GCA_034700945.1 Arrhopalites spinosus
AAAAGTTAGGGGCCAAATGATTTACTTTATTGTACAAAAAATTCATTCTTAGGGGCCAAATGGGCCAATTGATTACTATAGGTACAAAATAATTCACAATTAGGGGCTACGAAAATTCACGTCCAATGAAATGAAAATGTGGTGTATGCGGTGTATGCGTGTATGTGATGTATGCAGTGTATGCGGTGAATGTGGTGTATGCGGGTATGCACTTTATCAAAACCCTTGACGATGCATTGTGTATTCGATACAGTTTTAAATCCAAATCCAAATAATTGCCTTCATTTTCACATTTTGTCAGCCAATAAAAAACTATTGCGCATGTCTACAAAGTAAATTAATTTCAAATTTTGCCACTGTTTTTTTTGGAGAAAATTATTCTGAATTTTGTTTTGTACTTACCAAAATGGCTACCAAAATTAAATTAAATTTTCTTGAAGAAACCAACACGTAGTAGTCACGTCGTAAGAGCCATAGACGGCAGAGTTTTTTATTCATATGAATTATTTATTTAAAACAATAATTATTATATATTCATTAGTGACCTCGCCCACTCAAGTGGAGCGAAGCGACGCTTGTTTTAATTGTACAATTAACTTTATTACAGGTTTAACCATACATTAAGGATCAAAATAGTTAAATTTTTATTAAATCAAGGTCATTCACCTAATGTTTAATTGAGAGAATAGCTCAATACTTTCGGTACTCATTGTGAAATGATTGACAATTTAATTGTGATTAAAATTCAATAAACATTTTAATTAACAATTAGTGACACTAGAGGACGCTTAAATTACGGCTAGACTAAATGTTGTACTAAATTACTCCGCAAAAACTTGGCCAGTTCTAATTTAAGACTCAAATTCTTTGCAAAAAACCAAAGAGAGAGAGAGAGAGCAAGAGGTGGCATCTAGCGGAAAGCGAGGAGAAGATTGACAATTTGTCTCGCCGTAAAATCAATGAAATTGGGAGTGGACTCTCTTTCCAAAGTATTAAAATCCCCAACTTTAATTCCAACATTCGCCACCGCCTCCAACTTGCGTCTCATCAACTGCCGATCCCCCTGTAGGATCATTTTTTGACTAGCCACTTTTAATTGTAATTTGTAGTCTTTCATTTGATTTGGGAGAGTAAACGAGTCGTCAAACATGGCGACGAACATGAGAATGTTGTAAACTCCCAATGAATTGAGCATGCTAGATAGAATTCGATGCGTCAGGGATAATCTGATCCCAAAAAACATGTAGTCTGTGGCGCATGTCATTAATGCCAATTTTAGAATGAAGATGGGGTAGGCGTACACTATATTAAACATTTTTAACACAAGCTCCATCTCCTGGGCGCCCTCACACTGTTCCATTATTTCTTTGTCGCTCATCTCCAGCTGCTGGGTCCTACAAATTGGAGCATGTCAATGAAAGCTTGAAAATAGTTAAAATTTGGCGCGCTAAATTATTTTTGAAAATCATACTTGACTACCGCCACTCGAGCTTTGAGTTGCTGGTGACTCGTTTCGATGAAAGCCAAAAGAACGTACACACCATAAAAAATGAAGGACAAGACAATCAATAAAATTAACATTTCGTAAAGGAAAACCAAACCAAAAATGACGCCATTTTGATAGTCACGTGGTAAACCAGAGCAAAGGTATTGGAGGGAAGTTGGGTCAATCCAATAGACTAAGGTCAGAGATGAAGTCCCACCAAACATGACACAGTTGGCAAGACCAATGAGAGCCAAGTGTTGAATTGAGTAGTTGAGTCTTGGCGCTCGATTTTCTATTCAAAAAAATCAATAAAATTCGAAATTCGACATTGGATATTAAAAAATCTGACTTACTGTCGTCACAAATGTTGAGATGATTAAAGATGACCTCACTGACCTCTGGAAATTGGATGAAAAAATAGTAAGCCCAATAGCACATGCCTGTGTAGTAACAACAATAGACGATGTGGATAGCCAGGTGATGAAAATGGACATAGCCGAAGGTGAACGCCTCAATTAGACGATAATTAACCCACGTGGTGTACAGAACCAATTGGATGAACGCAATGTAAAATACCAGGCGCCCTCTGATGGTGTAAAACATCCGAATTTTACCCGTTTTCACATTAAATTCTGTTGGGAATATCCCGATTTTTGACAAAATGTAGAACGTGTAGTAATTCATGAGCAAATCCGTTTTTCGAATCATTTTGAAAATATTTCTCAATTTTTAATTTAAATAATTCGATTTGGTTTTTAAACAGAAAAAGTGCGCCAACTTTGAAAATGACTTGTGACTTGAACTAAATTTATTAAGGGACAAAATCCGCCACAAAGAGTGGCGGATCACTTTCTGACGTTATTCTACGAAATTAAAAAGATGATTGAGATATTACCAATAATTGGTAGTCTAATTATTAGACTGGATTATTTTGATATCAATTATAGTTGTCAATTAAATTTAATTGAATGTAGCAGATAATGCTAATTTTGGAGAAATAATAACTATAATTGAAACGATTAAAAAAATATTACTTAATCAGTATTTAATTAATTAATTAAAGTTGATTCACGCGTGTGATCTTTTTGCTAATTGTTACGAAAAATTCTGTTGTTTGGTAAAAGTAAAAGGTCAAAGGTCAAGAGATTTATTTTCAATTTCATCCTCAAGAGATGCCTTCCATCCCAAGAAACTCTTTTTTGGATTTCTAAACTCAGGCTTTGACGCCGTTTAACTTGTTGAGACACTCTTAATCTAAACAATGTGGAAGAAATTGGGTAGGAGTTCTCTGTCCTACCCCGTTGGACATGTCATTTTTATTTGTGACCGTCTGTCCATTTAAATTTCCAATGACTTACGATTAACGTTAGTTAGGGTCAAGTGCACTCAAAATACCGACAGGCTGCCTCGCTCTTCAGAAAAGAGCCCGATATGTCACAGGCCTTTAAGAAACATTGACTTTAATTGGGACAAAATTAAAACGAAGTGCCCAATGAATACGAAGGAAATTGAACTGATTTTCTTCCCTCGTCAACATTTCAAATCAATTGACGGTACCGACCTCGACCGTAGTTACTTTCAAAATGCTCCAAAATGTCGGGCATCCTTTTCTATAAAGGTCGGAAAACTGTTCCCATTTCCCGTGTGAAATTTCAATGTGAAGTGGAATTTGCTATAGCGACCCCATCCCACTGCAGGGAAAACTTTTTTCACATTGAAATTTCACCCGTGAAAAGTCGAACAGTTTCCCCAGCTTAAATGTGGGGATGGTTGATGACGATGACGGAAGTTACAAATTTGATATTTAATTATTATCCATACCCTTCAGTTTGAATCAACAAGAAAACTGCGTACATGTTGAAATGGGTCCCACCAAAATTTTGTTTGTAAAATAATTTTGGGAATTGTAATAAATTCACGGTATGGCCATTTTATTGAAAATTGAATGAACAATTTTCATGTAATTGAATCAAATCAGATTCCATTATTTTGTTTATTTACCTGTGTAATTAAAATGACAAGAAATGTTTAATTTGGTTTTGTAAATTTAATTCTCCAAGTTAACCTACCGCTGACTTTTTCGTGACATCAAATAAATAATAATAAAAATAATAAAAAATTAATTTGGGTTGTTGACAAGGAAGTGACCTTAAAAGTTCATTCCCCTTGCGCATTCCCCATATATGCGGCAAATTCAAAAATCTCATTATATAACTAATTTTAATTTAAATATTTTATTTGCAGCTGCATATCAAAAATTAAGACCAAGTAACTTGGTCCAAGTTAAAAAATGTAATGAAAAATAACTACGTTTTTAAACCCTGCCACTACCACTCATCCCTCTTAAAATTTCCCGCCGACAAATGTAGACAACCCAAATGCCAAATGAATCAATTAGAATTTGAATGGCAAGAGCAATTAAATCCATCCAATCATGATGACCGCCGGAGGTCCACCAAAAAATTGTAGTCAAAAGTCCCAGGAGCATGACAACAATTGAAATGACGATCCATGAAGTGAGACAGCAAGTGTTATCCTATATTATAATTAATTGTCATTAAAAAGTATTAAAAATTAAATTAATTGGTCAATAAACTTACCTTGCGAATTCCAACGAGGAGAAGGATTCCCATGAAGAGGACGAAAAGTGAGAGAATGAGGGAGAGGACACAAAAAGTGAGAATCACAATTTTAGCTTGGGGCCCCGAGATTTCATTTTGTGTCTCATCTTTGGCATCTTCTTCTAATTGTGAGAACAAGGTCACGGCAGCAATGAGCCCCAGAAATGAAATGATGAGAAGAATGGACCCGTAAATCTAATTCAATTTATCGTCATTTAATTTGAAATTAAAATTAAATTGAAACTTACTATTTGGATGTAGGCAATGACTTTAGCCCAAGTGAAAGCTCCACAACAACAAATTTTCTGTTCTTCCCGCTCCTTCCCTCTCATTTTATAATTTGTAACAAAAATGAAAGTTGAAAATGAAATATTTTTAATTAACAAGAGAATCAGAATTCTGATGAGACTTGTGGTGAAAAATGAAACCTTAAATTTAGGGGATGAAGGAAAAGGGAGAAAATGTTAGGGGTTGGGTCTTTTAAATGAACTGTTTATTTAAACGATAACCTTTTAAATGGAATTAGACGAGGGGCGGTCATAGACACGAGAGCCGAGAATGGCCCAGGCCGTCAAATTCTTGAAAGGTTTTTTTTATTTGCCTAAATTCAAAAAAAGAAGAAAATTCCCTTTATTGGGTTTTACCTAATTTTTCAATTATTTTCACTAGTAAAATATTTTGTTTTGAACATTCCCTCGAAAGTAAAATTCAGTTTTACAAAAAAAATAACTTATGAAAATTCAACGATGAGGAAATCTATTTAAAGATTAAAAGGCAGTAATTTATTTAATGGAACAAATTTTAAAAGGCCGCGGCTAATTGCATGGGTGGTTGGGGCCTTCACTGTTGAATGTTGACGCACAATGTTGTTCTGAGATTAATCAAATGAGTCATTTTAAATGATCATTTATTTAATGATTGTTAGTATTACATTTTTTTAAGTCTTATCAAAATATTTACTTGATGTTGAGTCTTTAGTAATATAATTTGCATAAACATGAGCGGGATATTTATTTAATGAGGGGAGGGGTGGAAGGTCAAGAGATCTGTTCTTAATTTTACTTTCATCCTTAAGACAAGAACCAGCCTGAAGAGTCTTTACAAATTTTTAAAACTCAAACTTTGACGCCGTTTAGTCTATTGGGACACGCTCAATTCATTTTACTTCGTTAGAATTCTTTATCTCTAGCTGGTTCTCGTAGGGTCAAATTTTAATGGAAATCCCAAACCCAGAAATCGTGAAATTTAATTGAAAATAGGTAAATTAGTTATAGGACCATTCAAATTGATTTATGATACTGCAGGAATGTCAGGTAAGTAGCTGTCATGATGCATGTAATTAATTGTACATTTAATTTAATTTAAAATAAATTCAAAACACTTAAATCACAAAAATTGCATTTATCCGAAAATCTGCCACTGGGTTTTTGTCAGCCCGTTTTGTACTCACCCAATTTTAGACATTTTAGCTCATTCCAATTAAATTCCCATTTAATAAAAGAGACAAGAGTAAATTGACAAACTACAGTGAGGAATACCAAATATACGCAAATCTACACTTAATGTTTTACAATTGACAACAAAATATTCAAAGATGGGCGATGAGAAGTGCCCCGATGTGAGTCAAGCAGAAATGAAGGAAATTGACGGTTGACATCCGCTCCAGGATATGAAATCCCCCGACTTTGATCCCCACATTGGGAATTGACCTCACCCTCCTCTTGACCACCTCCCGCTCTTCCTGATCAAAGGCATACTCCACCATCTTTACCCTCACCTGAGATTTTATGAGCCCAAAATTTAGAGAAATTTAAAAGGCCTTTCGTAAATTATGGCGAGGCAAATGGCACAATCTGAGGCAAAAACTGCATTAGCGATAACGACGAAAGGGGCACTGAAAAAATCTTGAAGGATGGCAGCAACGGCGCTAAATATGAAGACATTCATTGTGTAGAGCTTCAATAGAAAGATGATCGTGGAGTAGAGACGATTGAACATTTTTATTACCAGCCATAAATTCTCTAACTCTTTCAGAATCCCCGCCATAAAACTCTTCAAAATTCTTTTTCCCGTCCTCCTACATTCAACATTATTAGTTATTCAGATGGGATTACTTTAATTGTGGGGACTTACCTGAGACGCAATTTCATCTCGAGATGCGTTTCCTCCAACTTTTCAAAAAACAAGAGTTGACTCAAAATAGTAAAGTACCCACAACTACCAAAAAATACAAGACAATAGGCATCAATTAGAAAGAAACTGTAAAAAGTAAAAGAATTTTGAAGGGATGGGGGCAGACACGAAAAGAGAAGCAACTTCCGGTTCTGATCCAGACTCAAGAGAAATATCAGACATACGATCGTTATGGCAACCCCGAAGGGTACGACCAAAGTCAGGAGCTCATGTCGGGAATATTTGAGAATGCCGCTTTTACGAACTGCACAAATAATGCAATTTAGTTTACCTGAACTTTTCTACAATTCTAGAATCGTATCAGGGCGTACCTTTGTTTGGAGGAGGATTTTGAAAGAGAAGATTGAAAATTGTCACATTCATGGGAGCTCCATCTATGAACATGAAAAAAACTGACATGACGAAAACGGTGTAGCCTCCCATCATTGTCATGTGAATTGCGAAATGTTGCTTGATGAACAATTCGGGATTGATGATGGACTGAATGAACCGAATTGTGATGTAGAGCCAGTCCAAGATGGTCAACAAATAATTTAAATTCCAGACAAATCTCCGCCATTTTCTCTCCTCCCGTTGGATGGTCCCGGTGTCAAGATTGACATTAATTGAAAGGAAATTAAGACGAGAGGCCCCGTAGAGGGCCAGAAAATTGAATCGATTTTCGTCCTTTGTCAACATTTTCAATGGGCGACGATCAATGGGCCTCAGTGTTTTGGAACCAACTCTAAAATGTTCCTTTAAATGAACATGTATGAAGCTGTATGTCATGACAGAATTGACAGAGGAAATTAATTATTTAAATGTTCTGTCCTTGAATTTTCATCAAAATAGAACTGGACACGTGTTGAAATTGACTCAAAGCCAAATTTTTGTTTGTAAAATGATTTTGGTGATTTGAACTAAATAACCCACAATTTGATCATTTTATTCCAAATTGTGTTAATTATTTTCAGTTAATTGAGTATAATAAACAATCAATCATTCTAACTATGGTTTCAGTTTACTTCCCCAGGAGCCAGAAAGATTTAAATGTCTATTTAATTTTCTGAATTCATCCATCGCTGGTATTTTGTTGTGGGCAAAGTAAAAATAGCATTTTGAGTTGTTGAAAATTTTTTTTTGTTTGCTGCCGCCATTTTGGGCAATGACTATTTTTCCGAGGGCTTCTTTTTTTAAAAATAAATTCCCCGTAATGGCCGCTGCTAGCAGCTTCCATTACGCGGTAGCTACCAGAATAAATTAAACTCTTTCAAGAAAATGGTTCCACTTTAAATGGTTTTAAGTTAAATAATTTTAACTACCCAATTATTTATGACTTATTACCACTAGTTTAATGACATGAGAATTTTAAACTAAACAACTATCACAATGAACAATCGAACACGAAATTATTATTATTTAACTATCTTAATTTATTTATGACACTCATTGTATCGACAGCAATACTCAACGATGGGCAATGAGAGGAGCGCCAATGTGAGTGAGACAGAAATGAAGAAAATTGACCGTTGACATCCGCTCCAAAGTATGAAACCCGCCGACTTTGACCCCCACATTGGGAATTGACCTCATCCTCCTCTTGACCACCTCCCGCTCTTTCCTAGCAAAGGCATACGCCATCATTGTCAGTCTCACCTGGGATTTTATGAGCCCGAAATTTATAGGAATTTGAAAAGCTTTTTCGTAAATTATGACAAAGCAGATGACACAATCTGTGGCAATGACTGAACTGACGATGACGAGAACGGGATCACCGAAAAAATCCTGAAGGATGGCAGAGACAGTACAAAAGATGCAACCATTAATTGTGAGCAGTTTGAAGCCAAAGATAATCGAAGAGTGGAGATGATTGAACATTTTCACTTCCAGCTACAAACTCTCCAAATCTTGCAGAATCCTCTTCATGAAATGTTTCGGAATTATTTTTCCCGCCCTCCTTTAAGAAAAATATTCTTCTTCAATTCGTGATTAAATTTTTTAATTGTGGGGACTTACCTGAGACGCAATTTCATCTCGAAATGGGTCTCCTCCAATTTCTCAAAAAAGAGGAGCTGATTTAACGTCAAATAGTACCCACTAATGACAATAAAAACGAGACAATAAACATCAATCAAAAAAAGACTGAAAAAAGTGTAAGAATTTTGAAGTGATGAAGGTAGAGACGAGAAGAGAAGCGATTTCCGGTTTTGGTCCAGTCCTAAAACAATTGTGGTACCCACAAGCGAAATGCCTAATATGAAGGGTAGGACCAAACTGAGGAGTTCATGGCGGGTATATTTGAGAATGCCGCTTTTACGAACTGCAACAAATAGTCCAATTAAAATACCTGAATTATTTTATATTTCCCATTGTGTCAGGGCGTACCTTTTTTTGAAGGAGAATTTTGAAAGAGGAGATTAAAGATTGTGACATTCATGGCGGCTCCCTTAATGAAGAGGAAATTGTTGGACATGACGTTGAGCGTGTAGGCCATCAAAAGGATCAAGTGAATTGGAAAATGTTGTTTGATGAATAATTCTGGAATGAAGATGGACTGAATGAACCGAATGGTAATGTAGATCCAGTCCAAAATGGCCAGGAAATATTTAAATTTCCAAAAAGATGTCTCCCGTTTGTTCTCCTTCATTTGAATAGTGCCAGTGTCAAGGTTGACCTTTATTGGGAGGAAATTAAAACGGGAGGTCCAGTCAAGGGCCAGGAAATTGAACCGATTTTCCTCCTTTGTCAACATTTCAAATCAAATGCACGATAGACGATGGTCACGTTTCGAATGCTTCAAAATTTTTTCCATTTCTTTATATAAGGGCTGTATCGTTTATAAGGCCAAGGTTTATGGGAGTTGTGGAATTAATTACTTAATTAGTACAAAAACAAACAAAGGGGAAAAATTTGTATATAATGAACTCGGTTCCACCGAATTTTTGTTTGCAAAATAATTTTAGGTGGTTAGCCGTTTTACTGGAAATTAATTAAATAATTTGCCTTTAGTCGTATCAATTAGGCAGCCATTATTTTGTTTTGCAGTTTCATTCAATTTTAGCTGTGGAATAGTTTGAAGAGTTGTTTGTTTTGTTTGTAAGATATGAAAGAATATTATCATAATTAACCAGAGTCAATAATTTGATAAAATGGGTGACATTAGCAAAATATTGAATGTAATTTTAATTAAAATGGCCAAAATCTTGTTCCGACAATATAAAATGTTAATTGTCTTCCACAGAGATAATGAGACTCAATTATATTGATGTCTGACGACTTTGTTTTTTTGCACAACTGTAATTTAGTTTCTGGGAAGAAAACAATTTTTATAATGGGATGGTCATTTATTGTCTGGCTAATTGACATGGATTGTGCTATAGTTTTCTTCAAAATATTTATCGATATCTTCATCTCATAATTGAGCATTGTCTCAGAAAAACAAGAAATTGGGTCGTCATTCTTAATTAAATTTTTCTGATATCTAATTACAATTTCTAATGTTCCAGTAGAGAATATTTACATTATTGTCATTATTTATAAATATTTTTCTCTGTTTCATTTTATGTTTACTTGAACGCCGCCCACTCAACAATTTAACGTCGAATCAATGACATTCTCAAAAGGTACAATGCAATTATTGCTGTCTGTCATCAGGTTCAAAAATTTAATTGGTGTTTTAATTCATTCTTGAGGTGGCCAAATTTCGTTGATTTTTTTTTGAGTCGAATGAGTCGAATTGAAATGAATTGAAAAATGGCGCCACGAAAGATTTTCTTGTCCCATTTAGTTGGCTCTTTATTAGAAGTAACTTTTAAAATTTAATTTAAAAAATTAATTGTAAAAAATACAATTTTAAAAATAGTTTGAAGACAAAAATGAGGCAAATGAATAAAGAATTTATGAATAATAATCAATTTAGTTTTAACAGTATTAGTACATTAGCAGTGCTAATTTAGCACGTCTTCAAAATTGACGAACGGCCAAGCACTTGTTATCCAAAACTGACCCAAGAGGTCATTCTACTCATCCTCTGCATCCCTTAGAAACTTGAATGAAAATTTGACTGTGTCCACGTAGCGCAAGACAGGGCTCAAAATCAATTCCATTTGTGCTTCAAAATAAAAAATAAAAATTAATTTTAGTATGCTCTAATTATATACTATAAAATTAAAAATATTAAATAAAATATTTACCAATTTTAACTGCTCCAGCAGGACTACTGGTGAAGGTGAGAGTACAATCTTGTTGCATTTTCAAAGCCCGAAATCCATAAATTCTCGTGACATGAGAAAATATGGGCCGCTTTTTATTATCGGTATCTAACCAAATGGCACCGTCAACGTCTTCAAAATTAATTGTCAGAGACTTTAACTCTACAAAAAAATGAAAAATTAAATTAAATTAGAATTTAATTCAAAAAATTTAAACTACATTGACAATTGACACTGACTTGTCATATTCAAGATGGATGGATGCTCCCGTAGATTGAGGGCATCTTCAATGGAAACATTTCTCGAATTAATTTTCAAATTTCTACAAGTCTTCACTGAGAATCCAGTGAAGGCTAAATTCATTGCACGACAAAATTGGCCATCCGCCGGCTGGTTAAATGTCATAGAGAGGTCAAGTTTCTCAATATTAATAAATGATTTCCAAATCATCATACAAAATGCTGGGACCCAAGTCAATTTTAATTGAGACATTTTCAACTTTTCTACATTCGGAAAAAGTTTTGCCAATCTTTTAATCACCGTTAAATCCTCTTTAACTGGCGCTTGAATTTGAAGGATTTTGACCGTAAAAATTTTAATTGAGAGGCGAAAATGGGAAAAGAGTAAAAGAGAGACCCTGGAAATGAAAACAAGGTTTAATTTTCTTTGGTTATTAATAAATTAGTCCAAGTACGGAAATAATGTCAATTAAATTAAATTGAAAGAGAACTAATTTACTTAAAATTGATTGGTTCAAACAAATGCTACGTCAATACCTAAATTTGAAAACTTGTGCTGAAGTTGTGCTCTCATTTCCGGTTAAAATTCTACTAGAAGTCTTTTAGTCGAATTTCTCTACATAAAATAATTTTTTTGGTGTAAAATGTTGACGAAGCAAGAAAATAAAATAAATTTCCTCGCCATTTCCCTCCTTGCCCGTCTAAATTTGATCCCAATAGGCATGGACATTGTCAATGGGAGGATTTCTGCAAAATCTCGTGGATGGCGCTACTGGTGATGGCGCCTATATCATTTTTACTGTACTCTCCATACGACCAACATCATCATCCGAATGATTCAAGTTGTACTGAACCCCGCCAAATATTTCAATTTAAATCATTTCTCAATTCATTTGATTTACTGTGTTGCTTCAATCCATAACATTTTCAAAGCTCATCATCTCTTTGTTGTGGAGCCCAATTTGAATTGTACAATTTCTAATACTTTGTTTGACAATGAACAAGAGGGCGAGATTGCGTGAAATGTTTCAGCTGAATTTTTGAATTTGATGATAAATTAATTTAAATTTAAGGCCCCGTTCGTAACCAATCACGGCCTCTATTGGCCTTCTGGAAATATAATACACAGGAATTGATGGTACTCGCCTTCTCACCTCTGACTGGTCTTATGACAATTGGTGTTGTTGGATTGTTAAGTTTGGACCCCACAAGATTTCAACTTTTGTACTCGGCTCTTCCTCCATCTTGGCAAAATTGGGGGACATTTTTGAGTCTTTTGAGTCTTGAGTTTTATTTTTTTGTCCATACCATCTCTTGGTCTTATTTTGCTTTGCAATGTGACCTTCTCTTCTTTCTCAAATGTCACTCCGAGTGTCACCACCTCATGGGGATTTTGAAGTAACAAAATGAGTTAACTACTAATTAAATTTTATTGTGTTTTAATTTTAATGTGTGTTTAGTCTACAAGTAAAGTAGTAAGCTATAGTTTTTGTTGGAGATTAATTGAATATTTTATGCTTAGGGAAGTCAAAAAGGAAACTGCCATTGGAATATTTCCATGGGGCCATGAAGAAGACGGAGAGATTGTCCCTGTCCATTCATCTCTTCAATCATCAACACTCCTTCGTCATCTTCTCCCATAAAATTCTCTGCCTCGTTAACACCATCATTGGCCTATCCTTCTCCATTAGTTTTTTTCATTCAAATTATTTTGCCGGACTAGTCAACTTATTTATCGGTATTGTGAGCTGCGTGTCCTATTCCATTATTTATACGCAAGCATTTTTCGTTGAGTCAAAGGTCAGTGAAGTCAAGAATAATATTTTGGAATTTTCTGGAGGACTCGCTCATCGGAGTTATGGTTTGTATGTCAAAAAAATAATGGGGGCGATTCCAATGGCGGGGATTCGGGTGGGGAATTTTAATTTTATGGAGAGGACCTCCACGTTAATTTTCATTCATTTTTGTGCCCAGCAAATTGTCACCATTCTCCTCATGCTACGATGAAAATTTGAGAATTTGTCACACATTTTCAAAAACCAACTTGAAAGCCTTTCAAGTTGGTCAAATTCAAGTCATTTAAAAAAGTGAGATAAATGTGATGAATCAATATGTCAAAAATTGTGTCGACATTTAAGAATGCATTGAGAGTTTATGTAATCAATCAAACGTGAGTTAATTTAGTCATTTAAATTAATCCATCATTAACTTTGACATGAATCTTTAAAAAATAATCTATCCGCCGCCCAATTGTAATTCTCAAACTATATAAATTAACATCCTTTAAATTAGTTTCATTTTAGTTTTTGCAAACAAAATGAAAGTACTTGCCCTCTCCTTTGCCTTAACCTGGCTCTTCCTCCAGGCCTCTCAAGGGGCCAAAATCCCCAAGGCAGCATATGCCAAAGTGTACGCTCACATCATGCCTTGGTTTGAGGTACAGTCTTCAATTAAATTAAATTCATTCAATATTTTAATTGTGGAAAAAATTAACCCAAAATCTTCGTTAGACTAAAGAAACATCAGAAGATGGCGCTTGGGGTCAACACTGGACAATGGCCACTCAAAATCCAGGTAAAATAATTGGCTTGAATCTACAATAAACCAAAAATTAAAAATAATTAATAATTATAATTAAATTTATTTTTATTTTTTAACAGACATTGTTGACGGTAAATGAAATATTCGACATTTTTAATTTTAATTAAATTCACAACTAAAAGTAATATCTAAATTAGACACTGGTAAAAAACAAATTGCTGCCCACTACTACCCCGAAATCGGACCCTATGCTTCTGGTGATGCAGCCACAGTAAGTCAAAAAATAAATTAAAATTAAGGCTTCTCACGAGTCGGTTTTCAATTCGACTCGATCCGACTTCAATCCGACTCGAGCGAGTCGAATATCCGTCGGATGATCTGACGATTTTGTATGTATATGAGCGTTTCCATCATTTACATTGCTCCATATTTAGCACTGTTTTAATTAATACAGCGAGAATGCAATGATTATTATTTTGATTACTCATTAAATGACTTGCATTTGGTCCCAAGTTTATCGTTACAACATTAAATTTATTTAAATTAATGCTAAACAATTTAATTTCACTATTATTATCTTCTGCCCGTAGTTTTCACCGTCATGTACATAATAAATCATGTTAATATTAATATTTAATTCTTTTTCATGTGTAAAAACAAATTATTTTTTGTAGAAATGTTGAAAATCATCATTTTGTATTTGTGCTGTCGTAATTAAAACAGTGCTCAAGATGGAGCAATGTAAACGATGGAAAAGCTCATGTACATATCAAATCGTCGGATCATCCGACTTGCTCGAGTCGGATTGAAGTCGGATAGGGGGTGGTATGAGGGGAGATCAGTATGAGGCGTGGTTGATGCAAAAATTTATGAGGCGTGGTTGATGCAAAAATTTATGAGGCGTGGTTGATGCAAAAA
>JAQIVZ010003414.1:0-14186 GCA_034700945.1 Arrhopalites spinosus
ATAATTGATTTTGACTATCAAAATACTAGTGATCGGATATACAGCCTGATCGGATATGAGCATGTTCTCCCTATAGAGTACACTAAAAATTGTAAAATATACTGTACACCCACCCATTCAATACTCCCTGCAACCATCGCTAAAATAAGAACTTGTTTTTTAAAGAGAGACAAATGAAAAACGAGAGTTGACTTTAATGCAATGGAAAGGATAATTCGGTCTTTTTAATTAAATAATGTAAATGTACCAAAAAAAAGTTTTTCCTTTAGTCACATACAGTATTTTATTTTTTTACATTGTCTTCTTCAACAATTGCTGTCTACATAAAAGAAAATTTTGATAATTTTAAAATACGTTTTCAATACATAAAATACGTCAGCTTTTTATAAAACGTCACAACATATTATATATAAGACGAAATGGAGAAATTCCTATCATTATAATTCATTATATAATATATGTAGGAATTTAGTGGTAAATTTACTCTACTTCAAGTACACAAAAAAAACTACTACAGATAGTACTCATTTTCCTACATAAATATTATATATATATAGGTAGTGTGTACATATATACCATACCTATATAGGAAAACAATCCCAGGAATTCACAAGACAGAAAAAAAATTGTTGTCAACAAATGTACATAATGTATATTCCTTGTTGTTCTTCTTTAATGTCTCCAAATTATTTTTAATCGTTCGAGTCAACATTTTCAGTAAATTCACCTTAAATTAAACATACATTTATAGTAATTCTAAGTAAAGCCTACTCTCAACAATTTTCATAATTTACACAACCTCATGGCTCTGCTTACAAATTTTGAAATGTATATATATATAAATATGTATAAGTTAATCATCAACAAAAAAAATGTCACTTCTAAACAATAATACTAGAGTATATTACCACATTTATATAAACTCACATGTGGACTCATGAATAGAATTCTTACATACGAATATATGAATTATATATCCACAAATACTTTTAGTAGTTAAAGAACGACTTGTTTTATAATATGTTGCTATATGCTATGGACCTCATCAAAAAAACATGGATTCTTTTATGATGGGCCAACATCAATTTTAACATACCTAGTTACAAGAGAAAGTCAAACAAAAAAGTCAATATTATTATAAGTGTTGTGTATACTCTGAGAATAGACTGATCGTAGATCGAATCCTTCATCATTTTAAATTTCTAGTAATATACCACTCTTTCATCTATAAATTCTCACGTCTAGGTACTCATACTAACATCCCTCTCTCCTACATCTTTTATCTTCATTCCGTACATGGCTCGATAGGTATGAAAATAAGAGAACAAGAAGAGCTTTTCCTGCTTGAGTTGAAGTTATCATAATAATCATAGACATAAATATATATTAAGAGAAGATGTACAGACTTCCTTATTGCTACATACTAAAGTAGCCTTCTTTCAATAGGCCCACACACACTTACATACGTACAACAAATTAATTCAAAATATGATGAATTTTTTTTTATACTTCCTATAGACTATTAATGTGTTGGATGGTACATAAAATGAAGAAAAGAATAAAATGTCACTATTTATGAAACTCAGCCAGACAGAGAGTACAACTCCAAGAGCCTTCAGGTGGAGAATCCAATGGAGGTGACAAACAGTACATATGGTATCCACGATCACAGTCATCGCAGAACAGTAATTGATCCTATAAAAATCAAGCAAAAAAAAATATGTATAGAAATTAATTCCAACACGTTCATCATAGGAATACAACTCTATGTTCTATGTTATTGCACCCATGTTCATAAAGAAACTTCAAGTCACAAAAATTGTCAATGTCTTGTCCTTGAATTATTAGACATTACTTGAATAAACTTTATACGCTCAGTAATTGTTTATTCAGGAAATGCACTATTATTTTTACTGCAAAGTAACTACCTAAATTATTTCACCAAGTTAAACACTAAAATTAGAAAAATAAATACACAATGTGGTCATGAAAAATTGTGGTTTGTTGTTGTATTCATGAGGTTTTTATGATTTCGATTTTTTATTAAATAAACTGACTCATAGACCTTATCTATATGTTTCATCAGTACTATGAGTACTTTCACAAACTGTATTCACAAGCACAAGGTGTTGGAAATACAGTGTATGAGTAGGAAATGTGTCTTAGATAACCACGAAAGATAGGTAACCCGTCCATAAAAATTTGTTAATAATGTCATCAAAAATATTCCTGATTCGCTAAAAAAAATATTAAAAATATATTTATTGTGTACTTACATCATTGTCAGATAGACCACAAATGGAGCAACATTTACATTCTATGCATTGCCATCTGATCAAGAGAATACCCCGGATGAAAAATACAAATAAAAACAAACAACCAGAAATTAGTCATGTACTCATATTATCTCACGCATATTCTGATCATGATTTTCAAACATAAAAATTACAATTTCAAAAGTAAAATTTAAAAATTTGACTCACCGATACTTTTTCACCGAGATAATCATGTTCGGAGTGAACTGAAGACAGGAGGGGTGACCTTAAATTAAAACGAAACAATAATAATTGAATGTATTGCTTGATCTTTAAAAATCTTAAATCAAATAACTAGCAACTATTTGCCTAAATATTTCCCATAGCCTCAGAAATTTTAGTTATATAATAATCTATTAATACTATTGTATATCTTTATATTCAAATGAATATATTGTGTGAACTTTCTCGGACGCTGTATTTACAAGGCTACTCACAAGACCGCCTTTTCCCATTCTTACACACAGTCAGTATACTGAAGAGTACTAAATTTACTAAAATACTAAAAGAGTGAATCAATTCAGTATTCTTTTATTTGATTTACTGATTATGGAAAATTACCTGAACGTCCACAGTCAGAGCAAGATACAAGTTCTTCTGGTTCCCCAGACTTTTTATTCTGAGCAGCATCTCCCAAACAAAAGTCACAATAGGTTGAAGGTTGAACTCTAGGTTTTAAATTATCTGGTGGCCTTCGGATCGGAGTTTCTTGTTGAGTATCATCCACTGAAGGAGAATGTCCAGAGCGACCATTATTACTACTAGAAGGTGGTTGTGGCGATCCATTTCCTGGACCACCGCCTGGGGTATGGTGACCACCAGACATGTGATGTGATGGAGGTTGTTGCTGAGGAACCAAATGTGGAGGAGGAGGATGATGCATCATGGAAGGTGGGGGCATCATGGACGAGCCAGATATAGGAGATGGTGGATGATGGTGACCTTCTGGTGTTTGCATCTGTGTACATCAAAAACAAATTAAATTCCATACTTTCCATTCAGTTGAATATTAAATATATTATAAAAAATATACTCACTATATGCATTGGTGGTGGTGGAGCTTGTGGCTGTAGAGTTGGAGGCTGTAACTGCATTGGACCAAGCTGTTGTTGCGGATGTAAAACAGGTGGTGGCAGAGACGAGGCTGGAGCTCCACGGCTATGTCTTCGTCCTAATATATAGACAAACAACAAAACAAGATGAATACATTATCTCTCCCTCTTTTGATTGTACATTGCAAGTACATCAACTTGTGTATACAATATACATATATATTATATATATGTGAAACGAAATGAAATAATATATTAAAAAAATAATAAAAGGATGGAAAAGTGAAATACTGTCGGAAAAAGTATCTTATCTAAGGCGGGATTGAAATAGGGTATTCCACGAACAATTTGGACTAACCTTCTCTCAAGGGGAGAGTTTCAGAACGGAAATGCGTATGGGATGTTGCAATCAATCAATCGAGAATAGTCATAGGCTTGAGTCCGAAGGTGTCCAAACTGCCCGCTTGATGCTACATCAAGTCATTTTACAGAGACAAGCCAAGACAATAACAAAAAAAAAATCCCCAACCCCTACTACACTCTACAAGTTAACCTAAGTTCTTTTTTTTGCAACCTATCATATGGAATCACATTAAAATTATATCGTATGAATTTCTATTTGCCTCAAATGAAAAAATAATGTATGACATGCTTTCATTTAAATAAAATTTCTGTGGTCCTTAAAAAACACAAATAAGAATCAGTTTTGCTTGATTTATCAATCAATTCATGTTATTGTAAATGACTTTTTCCCAAACAAAAAAAAAAAGAAATAAAATTTCAACAATATTCTCCTGCTGTACAACTGTTACATTGCCACTATTTGGATTGGAACATAAATATTTTGTGTATAAGCTTAACGTACAAACTAATTTTTTTTGTATAACATTTTATAAATGTTTAAATGTTTCATCTCTCTCCTAAATCTTTCAACAAAAGAAAAACTACCATCTATTCATCATTATTATTAATATATGTATTTTTATTATCTTAATGTACCAAACTGACAGTCTTATGTAAGTCACAGATGTGATTATTACGTTTCAACATGCCATTTTTTTCTTTTCTTTTTTTTTATAATTTCTTCATGCATTTTGAAGACAAGTTTACTTAGGTACAAATTCGAGTATGTACGTTGTATAGATTAAATTCGTGCTCCTCATTATCTTACAACTTTATACTATTCGTAATAATAGTAATAATTTAATTTATAAGCGGCGACGTAATATTATTAGACTTTGATATCGTACGATATATGTAGTAATATTTAAATATTATTTTTAAAACCCACATAATACAAGGAACACAATTCTTTTCCCCTTATTTTTTATAAGATTTTTTTTTTATCAGATACCATAATTAGCACCCTTCATTTTCAAATGACTCAGTCAATCCAGACAAGAAGCAAAAAAAAAAATTGGTATTATATTTTCATTATTTATAAACTGGTTCATTTCGTGCCCCCTTCTCTTCTAAATTCTATGTATACTTATAACTGCGAAACTAAATAATAGCTCGATGGTGAGATGTCATAATTATATTAAAAGTATTAACTCATAATAGTAATAATACATAATTAATTTTTAAAAAAACATAATATGACTGACAACGGTAATGATTCAGGTCTTACATTGAATGACTATGTGATAATAAATCTAACGTGACTAAGAATAATAAACTAGCGCATTTTTTTATCAATCAATTTTCTTTCTCTCTCTTTAAAATGAGGTAAAATTGAAAAAAAATCTACGAAATTGTGCAGTGAATATAATAGATGCAAGGCGACTCTATGCAACTGAAACAGACGATTTTTGCAAGATTAAATAAGCATTTCCATGTAGATAGATAGACAAATAAATAAAGATTAAAGAATAGAAAACAATAATAATTAAAAAGTTATAGGGTTATACAGTAAAAATGACAACGGCATGCGTCAGAGATAAGTATTGTATGTAATATATATATATATATGTTATATGTATATATAAGTTAATAAGAAAGATTGTGTCGAGATACAAGCCTCAGAAGGAATAGTATTTAGATTTTCTATTATAGTGACCTGCACTGTCCTCGCCCCTTTTCGGTGATGATGGAATCATGATATCCTCCTCATCCTCATCTTCTTTGTCCTTGTGAGAATGTGTGTAGTGGTAGGTCAGTCCCGGACGAGTTTTGTATCTTGCTCCACATACTAACAAAAAAAAAATCAAGCAAATACACAAAGTCAGTTTGGTCAATTTAGAAGTAAGACAAACTAGTTCCAAAAATATCAATTGTACCCGTCTCATATCAAAAACATGTCAAATATTTTATTTTAATGTTCAAAGATCAATCTGTACTTACAATCACATGCAAATGGTTTTTCAGCATCCGTAATGGGGTCATAGGTTATTTTCCTCTTATTATTGTTTCTGTTAGATCCAGCCTAATTAAATTTAAATAATAAAATGTTATCTTTTTATAATTTAGTTACTATACACATCAAATGAGTAAAAAGAAACACAAAGAAAAAAACTGGATCTTTTACCCCTCGAGGACTCTTAGGCGTGCCACGCTTTTTCTTTCTTTTACTATAACTTTCTTCATAGTCATAGTCAGAGTCAGCATCAGGTTCATCGAACTCTCCAGCGTCCGGCATATCTAAGTCATCGTAGTACCAGGCTTCCTTTTCAAATTTCATTGAAAACTATAGGCAAGAGACAAACGCAAGATAATATTTATTATTGCCTACAATATTAAACTGTTATCCGTTTGATTTTTTGTACTGTGAATGAAATATGTTTTACCTGTTTAGAGGCTTCTTCCTTAACACTAGTAGAACTATCTTTGCTATCTTCATTGTGGAGTGAAGGAACACTAGTTGGAATAGTATTAAACCCTGTATTTTCAACTGTGGTGATTGAATGTGCATGTGCTTCAGGTTCTTCAGCATCCTTAGGTCTAGAAATTTATTCACATTGACAAAGAAATGAGATTTTGAAAGTCAGATTTTCCAAAGTTCAGAATGCCGGTATTATGACATTTAAAAACTAAAATCATGTTTTTCCACCTGAGACTAATAGGATAACGTGGCTGCATAAAATTGTTAAGATACTGTCTCCGTTTCTTTTTCCAGCGTTTCGATGGATATGTATAAACTTGACCCTCCTTCATACCGGGTAAACGCTGCCTTGCATCCATCCATAGTGTAGAATGATTTTGAGCAACTCCTGTAAACAACAAATGAACCATGCATTGTGAAAAAACATTACTCAATCAATTAATTTTGTAATTTGAAGAATCAAAATGACTTTTGATATTTTTTTAATGTACCTGTTTGAGAGTCTAGGAATGGCAAGCGCATAGTTCTCTCTGCAGCCAGTCTGGCATTGTAACTTGAAGCACTTTCAATCGCCTCTTTGTATGCTGGATCATTTAAAAAACTACAAGAAAAAAATACAATTATGAATTACAAACTACTTGTAAATGCCCTTTCTGTCAATTCCATTATACAGGCAATAAAAAGTATTTTTCCTCATCATAACAATGTATTGTAGAGTAAACAACGGACTTACTTTTGAATTTTATGGACCATTGCTGGATTTAGTGTGATTTCTGAACCTTGCATAGTCACTTTTATAATTTAACAGCTGAAATTGGATGAGACTTTCAGCCGTTTTACTTAAATTAACCAAAATAAACTAAAAAAATAAATAAATCCCATCCAGAATGAAAATGGCGAGAAGGACCAAGGATAAATTGAGAAGCTGTAGTGGAGGAAGCGGGCAAGTACGAAAAAATTGGGAATTTTTTTTTCTAAATATTTGGGGTCACGAATTGGCTAAAAATGTCATCAGCAAGTTCCCCAGGTGGATCAACTATCAATCAACAAGGGAAAGGAGGGTCAACAGCACAGGCAACTGCAGGAGTCACAGCTTCAAATGCAGATCTTAGGGTAAAAATTTAACTTTTAATTGCACTTGACAAATAGTCATGTAAATATTTGTATGGGCGTAAGATGAATGATTTTATTTTTAATATTTCAGCAACAAATACTGACCAGAAAACAATTGCAAGATTTGGTGAAACTTGTTGATCCGAATGAGCAATTAGATGAAGATGTAGAGGACCTTCTTCTAAGTTATGCTGATGATTTTATGCAAGAGATTATTGAAGGTGCTTGTACCTTAGCTGCCCACAGAAAGTCGCCCATCGTTGAGTGTAAAGATGTACAAACTCATTTAGGTAATTTATATTTATGGAATGAATTGTATATGATTCGTAAATTCCTTATATAACAACTCTATTGCTTCTTTTATTATCCTACCTATCTTGCCCATCAACAATCCATGAAAATACTATGTACACATGTTAATTTACGGAATGAATTAATTGGAATACAGAGAGAACCAGCAATGTATGGCTACCTGGCTTCGGGACAGAAGAACTTCGACCTTACAAAAGATCTCCAATCACTGAAGCTCATAAACAGAGAATGGCCCTAATTAAGAAAACTTTAAAGAAATACTAAATAAATAATGTATTTTACTAAAATAATATATAATGATCGTTACGGTTAATTAAGTAAGTATCATTTTTCTCAACTATATTGTATTATGTATTGATTTATTCAAATATCTGTATAGAAACTACTCTAATAATACACACACATATGTAAATTGTGACATTTTGTACAATATTATCAGTAGTAATCACTTTGCTGGTTTTTTTATTTTGAATAAATGAAGAGACAAAAAAGAAGAAAGAAAATAAAGTGTAATATGTAGGAACATCATCCTTATTCATAATCAATGATTCTCAGTCAGAGAATCTTTGTAATCATAACTTATGATTAACAATCTCAAAAGGTGTTAAACATCTTAGTACAATTATTAATAACTACTAAAATTATTATTATTATACTTGTAAATAGTATGTTAAATGAAGAGAAAAAAGAAAAAAGTTAAAAAAGAAAAAAATGAGAGTTTGTATGTCATAATTGATCATGAAAATCTGATGATACAGAGGCATCAACGTTCATGTTACAAATATAATGATTATTGTAATATGTATCATGTAGTATCATATTATGATGAGCATACCAAACTTTGAGCAGCAGAGACTTTTCAAGGAGATCCAGCGTAATTTGATCCCTGGGATCCATTAGCACAATTCCCACAACCACAAGCTGGTGTTCTTGGCGACCCAGGAGGACATCGTACAGATGGAGAAGTAGACAATCCAGGAAAGTTTCGTGGTGACCAAGAAAATGTAGAAGAAGATGATGACCAAGAAGATTCAGCAGACGGACTCCTCAAGAGTCGTTGTTGTTCTTCTCGACCCCGTCGACAATAATCGCAAGAACAACCTGGAGTCACTGGAGAACCGGGGGCACATGATCGTTGATTTTGTGGAGTCTCCGAGCGAGTGAGTACAGTTCTATTCTGAGAACTTTGAGACATGGGTTGTGAGCTGCTGCCATGATGAGAGCTTTGGGACATCTGGCTACTATGTCCATGAGAATGTTGAGAGATCATTAATTGACCACCATCAATGGGTTGAGACCCACCGGCATTTCCCATCATATCTGTATCATAAACAATAAATGAATTTCAAAGGACTAAATATAAAACCAATCCTAAAAACGAACATCATCACCTTTGAATGGCAACTATAATACATACACTACATATTATATATTATATTTATATTATATGTACATAGTATGACCTAGAGACAACAATTTTTAACTTATTTCCATATGAATTTAACCTATGTACATACTACATATATAAAATTGAAATGATCAAGTAATATTACTAAGTATATACTTACAAGCATTGAAAGTCTTTTTGAGCAAAGTCAACTTTTCTTGAACCAATTCAAGTCTGAAAGTGGCGATATTGTATCGTTTCACCAGAGCTTCATTATTCGACACAGCATCCACCCCTTGACTTTTGACCTGGTCAGAAAGAAACTTGGTCTCACCGTAGAGTGACTGACCATCATGATGAAGAATTTTAACCTCTTGTAAAAGGAAACTTCCAGGAGCCTCATGCTGAACCCGATATCCAAATACGGTAACTTGAGACAGCAATGCAATGAATCTATCGTGGACTTTTGCGGAGACCTGAACTGGTCTCGGGGGCGTAAAATGATGATTGTGTGGCATTTCGCTACTGCAACAATCAATTAAAACAAGAATCACTTAATTAGAATCCCCTCAATCAAGTTGCAATTGAAATATAAATGAAATAATAATTGTAATTAAATTCTTACCTTTTTATGGAGCCAAGTGCACTGAGTTGTGGTCGCAACGAGATGGAGGGATGAAATGAAAAATGAAGGCAAAAATGGCTAAGCTCCTCCCCCCTTAGTAACGTCCCCATGTCGAAAATATGTCGCATATTGGAGAGATAACGAGTCGTCCTGAGACGGAGAGGTGATAAGGCAGATTCTCCATAAATTTCCCCATTGAGGGAATAAAAATTATTTATATTTCATCACGTACATACTCCTGGCTCCACAAAATAATATTTTCTTGTTTATCTTGCCATCAACCAAATCAGCCTCCGACCCAAACCAGGGAACGTGCCACATTTTTTTATGCAAATAAGTTCCCCTCGAATTGAGTTATTTTATCAAAAAATTCTTAACCTATACAACGTTTTCATAATGAACATTTACGTTGTTGTGTGTAAAATGCGCAGGGGAAAAATAAAATGAGGAAAAATAATTATTGATGTCATTTAATTCTTTCTATGTGCTTACAACTGCATTTAAGTATACCTATAATATCATCATTACTAAAAGGAAGGACGGACATAATTTGGCCTTTTTAATTATTCATAAAGTCCGACAATTCATTAAATGAGGACTGTAAATGTAACCTCAGTCAGTACATTGGATAGGTTAAACTTATAATGATTTACATTTCATGACTTATTTTGCATACACTCGACTCTTTAGCCCATGGAATTTAGGAATTTTGAGTATGTACGATTCATACTAAAAAATCAATAGACTGATTACCATTCATGTTTTATGAATTTATGCTATTACTGCATGTAGAGTCAACTTCTATCAACAGTGGACAAGACCGGGCGATATATTACCCGTATTCAATTGTACAGAAACTGATGAGTTTGGGCTATGACAACTACTGACAGACGGACAATGCAAATCGAATCGTTTGAATAATTAATCACCATTCCTCCATTAAACTCAACCCATTTACTTTCTCTCTCTCTATAACTTTGTACTCCGAGTATGTACTTTCAATTATTCCCCTTCAGTTGAGATATGCCAGAATGATAATTATCTCAGACGACCCTCTTTTCTACCACATAAAATTTAGTCGAGGCCATGCAGTCGGATGTGAGATTTGAGTCCCTGGAAAAAATTTAATTGAAATTCATTCTTGACTTAATATCTTTCTTTATATTAACACAATGCCCGGGTACAGTCTTTCCCCTCTTTTCATTTGGTTAGTGGTTAGTGACTAAAGAAGAACTCTTTTTGTTCCTTTCACTTCATCGCCATACTCTTCAAGTCCACTGTGGCATCCATTGACAAAAGTTTGTCGTACTTCTTGGTGCATAGTTTGGATGCATTAAATAATATCCATGTCCTGTTTTGTTGTATGAGAGCGAGAGAAAAGATTCTTGTGTAATTTTAAAATATTCTCTTTAAACTAAACATACAAGAAGTGGACATGGCAAGTCAAATCATAAATGTGAAGGGAAGATCATTCAGCGCATCTGTTGATGTGGCTCCGGAAGTGGCTCTCATTGCCAAGAGACAATTGAGTCGAGTACCCAGTATGGAGAAAGTTCGTATGGAAAGTTTATGGGAAGACAGACCCGTCGTCATGTCAGTTTCATAAAAGATTCATTTTCAGACATTTACTATGCTATGTAGGTGCATTCATCTCATGACATTTCTTTTTGAAAAATTACAGCATCTTCTTTAGACGATGGGGATGAAAGTTCCAAAGGCAAGGAGCAGTCAGGTGAGACTAAAGAGATTATATTTGCGTGACTATTTTTTAAATAAACTAATTAAAATTCTTAATTAACCAATCAAGGATATCAAAACTGACTCCCTTGCTTCAAGCTAATCGTGTTCGACTCATTGGAATTGGTTTTGATGAAATTGGTTTGCAAGACTTTGTTGAAGGCGATTTCTTTTCCGGAGAATTATTTGTTGACTCGGATCGTGGATCTTATATTGCGCTTGGTTTCCGAAATTTAAATATTTGTGACTTTGTAATGAGTGCCTTCACCTCGGCTTTTTGGAAACAAGTGGTGAATGTAAGTTTTTGTTTTTATTAGTTTTTAAACATTTTCCAAAACTATAATAATGTGTACGGCACTAATTAATGGATCAAATATGGCATATTTACATACAAGTACACTTATTCATATGAACATGCAGCCCAGTCTTTTCAAATCAGTCACAGAGTTGGCTGAGTACTTCAACCTTACTGGACATAAATCGTATAATATATTAGTTTAGAAATTTTGTAACCTTTTCCAAACAAAACTCTCGGTCCGGCGTCATTTTCATAGTTTTTGCACAAATGCTTTTTGGACTTCGTCTCTTAAATGACCTTCAATATTTAAACGGGTCGACAGATTCTCAAGTACATGAATTACAGTGTACTAATACATACAATGCATTGATTGTATATTACGACGCACTAATTATTTGTAGGTACATGTGCCAAATTTGATCCATTAGTGCTGTACTATAAAACATGAAATATTTAATGGACTCTTGAATTAAATTAGAAAGACGTTGGGGGGACCATGGACGGAGACTCTTACCAAAATGGTGGTTGTGTCGTAGTTAGTACGGGGGGAAAAGCTCTTCTTTTCATTCATCGGGAAACGGGACCCGTCATGCATGTTTCAAGTCAACAAATTTTGGATTCATTGCGAATTACAGATCCTCCTCCTGAATAGAATTCTTATGTAGACTAGAAAGTTCTTATTTGATTATCGGTGACAGGAAGATTCAACCCCCGGAAAAGACACTGGAATTGTCCTAGAATCTTGATTATATTTTATGAACTCAAATTAGAGCCACTCTAAATATAAATCTGTAGAGCAAAATCCAATTCGTTTTGATTATTAGTTCGACTATATGTGACTTTTGTTCGGAGAATTGACAACTTGTCAAACTGAATGAAATGATTTCTTTTTTTATTGTCGACTGATATTCCACTTTAATTTTGGTTTTCTGTAATGGAGTAAATTTATTGTAGTGTCATGTATTATGGATGCAATTATAAGAATTCAATTTAATTCAATTCAATAGTAAAAAAAAGAACAATGTGTTTCGAAATAATCTTTGAATACTTTTTTTGTGTTCAAGATTTGACAGTGGTCACAAAAAAATAAAATACTGAATTATTTTCAACCGTAGAAAACAGGAGTTTGACAGTCGCCAGAACAGCATTTCTCGTTTCCTACATATAAAATTCATCAGAGGATAAATTATTTGAAAGTTTTTTCATACTGTTGATACTAATTAATTAAATATGAATCATAAAATATTTGTTCAAATTCACCTGGACATTGTGAATCTCGGTAACAATACCGAGATCCACCATTGCCAAAACCATTTCCCCCATGAATAGCCCCCGGTTGATAATATCCATTATTATAACCATTATTATAACCATTATTATAACCATTATTATAACCATTATTATAACCATTATTATAACCATTATTGTAGTTTGGATAAGTAGTAAATCCTCCAGAATTAGAACCACCGAATCCCCGTTGTTGTTGACCATTGTCGTAGTAAGTTTGTCGCTGATCACTTCGAGCGTAGGCATTGTAATTATTATTGTAGCCAGTTACTCCATAATTATTCCCTCCACTGTACCCTCCACTACTGTATCCTCCTCCTCTCAAACAATTCCCGGGTTTTTGGTAGCCATTATTTCCTACCAACATAATTTAAAAATTCAGATTAAAAATACAAACATCAGCAATTTACATGGTCATGTCATTGTGTGTCCGGTGAATCATTTATTTCAAATGACCATAATTTGTGTTAATTTTTGCTAGTTCTGCTGCTCATCAGGAACACTTTCAATAAGTGGCATGAGTAACATTCACAATTGTCACAAGAATGACTGTTGTCTGACTAAACTTGTATTTATATCGTTGCATATTATTAAAATAAACAACTGGTGTTATTAACAATGTACGTATGTACTGATAAAGTACACATAGGCAGTTTGTAAATTGTTTAATAATTTTTAAAAATGACGAGTCTCTCACCTTGCCCACTTTTCTGTGTCTAAAGTGTGACAAAATGATTTCTAAGGACTTGTAAATATATTTACACACTATAGTGTGTAATCAATATAGTGTTTTAATGACTTTCTCATCCCAATGTTAGTTTCTACTAAATATTTGTGCCGTTTGTACACAGTGACTCATTAATATAATTGGAAAAAATCCATTTTAATTCTTTTGGACTTGACCAAGACTTTGTTCCTTAGTCACTGTCATGGCCAATGTCCACAAACTATTTGTTTGCCAATGCACACTACCCTGTGTGCAAAAATAAAATGATACGTGTACAGTAATCGGGTTTTATACGGCCCTATCCTTGAAGTGAAAGGAGGGGGGGGGGGGCGTTACGTCACGCTAAGTCTGTGACGGCATCTAAGATTTTTTTTTTGAGCCGTGTGCAAATTTAAAGGCGTATATGATACGTATATGATGTTTTTTACTCAAAATGGACAAAAAAATACCTTGTAAGAGATATTTAATTGTAGAAAAGAAGGAAATATTGAATATCCTTCAATCTAAAAGTC
>JAQIVZ010003415.1:0-14185 GCA_034700945.1 Arrhopalites spinosus
CGAGTGTTTTTTGTATAGACTTTTTCCCGGTTGAGAAATTCTTCCCGCACCATGAAAAATTTCGTAAAATCAACAAACTTCCCGGGATATTTATTAGGGAAATTCCCGTGGTTACATTCTCTATCTATTTTGCAATGGTCATCTCATTTTTTCACGTGTCAAAATTATGACAAAGTAAATTTAATGATCTCATTGTTATTGTCGATTCATATTTATATTTTACATTTAAATTCCATTGTCATTAACATCAAAAGAAAAATGAGCTCTCAAAAATGGAATGATTGCTTGCACACATTTTACATGTAAAATTATGTCACATTTATGCCTGACCATTTTCAAGATGAATTGTAACACTCAGCTTTGTGTGTGTATATTGATTGAATTATGTGTAAGTATAGGTGTAGAAGAAAGACTACAATTCTCTCACGCACAAGACCATTGCGTGGAACAGCGTGTTCTTTTTGTTACACGGGATAAAATGTATGCATGATTATGCCATACATGTTCTCACCTCAAGGAACATTGGAGTGTGATGATGGGAAAAGTCTCAATGACAGAAAATCGATGGATGCTGAATAAGAAGGAAAGTTTTACAAGAAAATGGGAGTGCTGCCGAATCTCTACTTTTACTTTTATTATTGTCACAAGAGCATTTTTGGGTAGTTGGCAAGAGGGGGAGAAAAAGTAGAAGTTGAAGGCAGTCCTTGTGACCAAACTTACATTCACTTTTACAATCCAAATTCCCCCCTCTCTTCACTCCCATCCACTCTTCTCTTTTGAAAAAAACACAAGAACCCCCCCCCCCCACAAAAAATGAAAATGGAAAGAAGAAAACTCACTTTCAGTGCATTATATCTAACACAAACATTACTTTTGTCATTACTCCAACTACTATTGACTTTTACTTGCTTTAAAAAAAGAGTAAAAAAATTTTTAAAATATTCTTCGACTTTTTCTTGTCAAAATATTCATTTTGGCCTGTAATAATGGAGTAAAGAAGTTTAAAATGACAAGAATTTTCTCTAAAACAGTCACAGTTTATTATGAATGATAATTTATGATGATGAAAAATATTTTGTTTCTCAGCTGGAAACAATTCTAAAAAACAAGAAAAAAAATATTCAGACTGGACAACTAAAACTCAAACTGTTTTTATAATTCTTTTTAGTCAGACTTTATATGCTAATTCTCAAGAGGTGAGGGAGGATGATTACACAAAGGTAATATAACTTACAATGTTAAATTATGCCTACATTTAGCTTCAAGTTTCTATTATACAGCTCCTTATTTTCTCAGTTTAATTCAGTGGAATACAAAAATTGTACAGAGAGAGAGATGAGTTTGAATTAGTTTTGGGCTAGAGTTACTTTTTAAAGTAGGATATGGTTGAAATGGAAAGTATTTAGTATTTACTGTATTGTAAATAATATGGTAAAGGTCTATAACCAAGTGTTTTTATTTAATGTCTCCGTACATGGTACTTGTACTACTTTGTTGGTCTCGGAAAAAGGAGAGAAAAAAATAGTTACACACCCTTGTAAATCTTTGTGCATCGGGAAGGCATCCCTAGGTGACATTCAAGCACACAGACAGACTCCACACAGGGTTGAGTTGAAAGCATTTAAGCATGTACACATGCAAATAAAATATTCTTGGTTAATTTAAATAATTGCATTGCCAGTGCCATTCCCGCACACAGCGACCAACTGAGTAATATGCTCCTTCTCCGACTCACAAGAGATTTATAACAAGTTCAGTCTTGCTTATTTTGTTGTCTTTACAGTTGGATGAGTTTTCTCGTGAAAATAGGCTCCATGTAGCAAGTCAGCAGTCCTCTCTCTCCACTTAAATTCTAAGACTAGTAGAACAATCTTATGGGGAGAGTCTTTTCCTCTCTTTTCACTACTAATAAGTATTAGTTGCCTTCCATGATTGTGTTTTCTATATTTTCCCTTTGTATGTACATTATGGAAATATATATACAGATACTTGTAGTAATCGTATAGAAGGTTAGCCCACTTATATATTCAGTGAAATGTATTAATGTGTGTGTGCTTGCCATCGTTTAGTGAGAATATTTTACGTGCCTTCCTCTCCCTTCTAATGTTCCACTGTACTAGACTTGGGAGACAGGCATCAAGGCAGACAGTCGCCTCACTTGTTCCTATGCATTAAATCAAAGGTTCCATCCATAGAACTCAAACTGTCTCTTCTAATGCTGTGATACTAGTCTCCTTACTTCCTCTTCGTCTTCAAAACCTACATTTAGAAAGCTTGAGTAATTTTTCCACTAAAAACATCTCAAATGCTTCATCTTCCAATTCTTAATTCATGTCATGTAATCTTAAATAATTACTCTCGGAATATTTTTTGCGACCCCCATTCATTCCCTCCCGTCCATCCATGAATATTCTAGTAACTAATCATATTAGAGGACAAATAAAATAAAGGGAGTGGGACAATAATTTTCTTGGTTAAACATGCCATTGTCAAATTAACTCTCAAAATAATTATATGGTACAGTAGAAAAGACAGAAATTATAACTGTTTTTATTTTATTAATTTGACCACACAATGACAAAAGTAAAACCTTCATTTTGAAATATCATGGTCATTATTTTATTACAGTTTTTGTTCTTTTTAGTTGTCAAACGTCTAGATTCTAGAAACAAGAGCAAATTATATTCAAAGAATTTGTATGATAAGTTTCACCTGATTTGAAAGTTAAAGAGAGAGGGGGGGATACTGTCTACTGTCTCCAAGTATGGGGAGACGACGCTTTTTGGAATTGATTGTATAAAAAATACGCTTTGATTTTTTTTCTGTGGTTTTTTTTCTGTGATATATGGATTGTCAATATCGATAGGTTTGGGCGGGTAGTGGAATAGACCAAGTAAAATGTTGTGTTTGTTGATAATACGTTTACGGAATGTAAAATTTTTTTTCCAAAAAAATACTCCCAATGCATGAAGATGCACAATGGATATTTGTATTCTTTTTTGTTCTAGCCAATCAATCCCACAAAGGGATTGAGTTAGCATGGCCATATTTGCATTCAGATTCTTATCCATCGAGTTTTTTTTATCCACTGATTTTGTCAAAAAAAATCCATATATACAATAATTATCTTGTGAAATAAATTCATTTCAAAAATTTACATTTTTTCAACTTGCACTCGCTCTTGCACATACAATGAAATTCACAGAAAAATGTATATTTTTTTCTGTACCAATTGATCTTGATCCGAAAAAATAATTTTGATTTTTGTATAATATTTGCAACGAATATTATAGAAAATTGTCTAAATTTTCTGGTTCAAACTTGACGTGTGCAATAATTTAAATGTTAAAAGTTAAACGTGGCCTAAATTCACAATCATAAATTGATGAAAGTGGGGCCTATCACACAGAATTTATTTTATTATTACGTATGATAATAACTTACAGCCACTTGATGTGAATATCTATAAAATGAAGGCGAGGAGCTGACGAAAGTATTAATTTTTATTACACTTCTTCCAGCCAACTTTATTGCCCATGTTAAAACCCAAAGAAATTCTAGGGAAAGCGTTCCAGCCTCCCAATGAGCCTCTTTTTTTGCTAAGCAGCTTTAACCAAGTTTTCATCCCTTTTTTCTATTTTTTTCCATCCCTTATTACATCCGAAGCCTTTGTTAATGGAAACTTGACATTTCTCCATGGTTTGCCAGGCTAGAGATTCAAAAAGGGGGGTGAAGAAGAGTTAGAGTAAATTTGCAAGAGGAAATAGGGCAAAGCCATAGAGTGAAAAGAGGGAAATAAAGCTAGAGTGGTCCTTGTAGATTTGAGACTAGTTAAATCGTTGTTTTCTCCTTTTCCAAAGAGAAAGAGAGACAGTGTATGCGTGTGTGTTATATATTGTACAGTTTGAAATGTATGTTGTGTATATTTATATGTCGACAAAATGAAGAACAAGACAGAGAGAGGGACATCCGACCAAGGAAATTGGAAGGACCAAATAATAAAGACAAATAGGATTGGAGGCTGATAAAATAATGGGTTTGGAATAAATAATATGTATGTACATCTACTCCACTGTGGATATTAACCCTATACATATATGTATACATAAATGTACTTGATCTCATCCTCCACCAAGCTCCCAGGATTTACCCTTGAAATTGCAATATGGCTATGAGCTATATTCTTATATCATTTCCATTATGTATAACTTTAAACACAAAATACTGTGAAGCAAACAAGTTACACAGTTTTCAAATTCATGTTGGTTCCAAGCTAGTTGAAGAGAGTGTAGTGTAACAGGAACTGGAAACGTAGCTTGTTAAAATTTCAAAACTCCACGTTTTCCTGTCTCTCCCACTTTTCTCTAGTCCATCTCAGTAAGTATTATAGAGTTACGTCCGTCTCTATCTCGAGTGTAGGAAAAAAAACTTCTTTTTGATATTGTGTTGGAGAGTGTTTTGGATGGGGACGTTTTTTTTGTCTTGTGTAGTCTAGTTCTATGGTTCTCAGTGAGCTTCTAGAATTTGAATTAGAATATATAGATCAGTTTCCATGTATGTACACTCATGACAAACTACATAGAGAGTCAATATGTATTGTCTACTTGTAGATTTTCACAATGTTGAAAATGAAAATGTTACTAGCCAGGGAAAGGGGAAAAGGAGGGAGAGAGAGAGAAATGTAAATGAGTGAGAGTGAAACCGATTTGGATTAAGTAGATGGGCTTATTTTGCATGCAAACTTGAGTGATACATCCTATTCTGTTTACACTTGAATATTCACTAACATTAACCCATTCTCCCCAATTTCAAATTATATCCCTTTTTACACTCCTCTACTCCCCATTTTATCCCGCCTTTTTTCAATTCTTTGTTTTCTTCCTCTCTTGAGTCTTGAGGGCATCTTTATTTTAACTTTGATCATTCTACTAAAAAATAATATTATTCTAAAATTTCTGTCTACATAAATTCCTTTTACATTGAACAATTTCATTTAATTTTCTTATTACAAAAGATAAAGATAAAATTCTAATTTTGACCTTACATTTAATCAATTTGACACACCATAGCACCGATTAGTTGATACAAATTAATTTAAAAATAAAAAAAATTGAAGGGAATGACAATTTCATAAAGTTGACACCCCGCCACGCACAATTGTAATTAGTTTGTGATGTACTGATAATCTCTCTCTCTCTCTCTTTTGGAATTGGGTTTATCCTTTGGCGTCTCTAATAAATTTGAAATTCATGATTTTCATGGTTTTCTATGTATTGAAGGGGGGATTTAAGTCTTGAAAAACTTTAGAGAGTCAGTGAGGCAGAAGGTAAATGGAAATTTGAAGCGTTTCCAATGTCAATTTTAGGCATCCGTGGCCAACAAGCTGGATAGTGTCTAGAGATCATTTGTGTACATTTTCCTACACCACTAAATTTAGTATGCACTCGGTTCTGGGTTAATGTAAAAGAGAGAGAGAGCGAGGTGGCTTTTAAGGTGAAATCAAAGCGTGGCTACAAGAAGAGGAAGAGGATTCCAATGAATATCATTTCGTTTGGTTGGACTGTACGTATACACAGAGACTTTTTGACTGGAAAAGTCCAAGTGGTACGTCCAGGTTCACATTTCCTCCTAATGTTTACGGTGGTATGAGCACAGAATGATAATGATTGAGCTGAAATATGAAAATGACTCGAATTCTTCTTGCCATTAGTTTGCACTTTGGCTCTACCGTAATCCATTGAATGCACACTGATTCCATGATTTTGTTGGTGTGTGCCTGTGTGTGGGATATCCACAATATTATGATGAAAAAGGGTTGAGATGGAGAGAAAATAAGAGAAAGGAGAGAGAGAGAGAGAGTTGTAATGGGGAATGGATATGAACAAGGTAATATAAACTGTATAAGCAGCTGTACAGGATACTCGTAGCATCATGTTGAGGTTCATATCTCTACTCGAGCTTTTTCGTTCTGGTTGGAAAAACTTGTGTGAAATCACAAGGGAGCTGACGATGAGTTGGACGGCATGAAAACATGAAAAATAACTGTCAGAACCTTTGAATAGTCTTTATGTTAGTTTACACTTGAAGTATTACACTAGAGGCAAAAATAAATGGAAGGAGGAGACCAAGAGAGAGAGAGAGAGAGAAAAAAAGTCCAATCTTTTAGAGTTCCCTTTTCACACTGTCCGCGTTTTACAAGACGGAGAGAGAGAGAGAGAAAGACAAGAGTGAAAGAGGATAAGGTCGTTTTAGTTAAAATTAAAATTTTAAAGAGGTTTGGTGCTTGTGAATGCTCAATCTTTTGCAAAAAAAATCATTATCATTATTTTTTAAATGGCCACATTTTATATCTCATTGTGATAACATAAAATGGGATGCACACTGAGATTGTGGGAGGTGTTTATTTTTTAACATTAAATTGTACAAGTATGGTACGTATCTGTACAATTTCCATGAATTTAATTTAATTTCTTGTTGTAAAATTGCAATCTCAATATTATGTCACAATATAGCTATACCAAAATATATATCCGTATGTAATTTGCTTATATTTAATATAATAAAATTCACAATAAGGAAATCTCATACTGTGACAATCTCTACAAGTACACAAGAGTACAGAGAGAGAGGGAGAGAATTGTAATAAACCAATGAAAATACATGTAACAATTTAATTTAAATAAGTGTACTACTTGCATTCATACTCTGTCGTTTAGACTTTACGAATGTGTTTACATTGACTCTCTCTCTCTCTCTAGTCCTATAAGTAGGAAGCATGTGCTTAGAGAGATACAAAAGAAAAAGAAAATGACAGAGAAAAAAAAGAGAAAGCGTAGCATATGGGGAGACATTGAGGGGTTGTGGGACTATAATAGTCTCTAGGAATTCGGCAGATCAATTAGAAAATGACATAGTACATTTGCTATCCTGTTTTTTTACTATGTGGATTCTCTTCTCTTTTTTATTATAACGACATTTACGTCGCTCCTCAACCTTTTCACCCAGAGGAACGAGTACGAGGAGCAACATGAATTTTTTTCTCTCTTCTGTCTCGTCTTTTTACAAGTCTCTTCCTTTCTAGCTAGTAGAGGCTCTGTTGGAGTAGTTCACATAACATAACAATCTGCTGTGCCATTTGCATAGAAATAGATTTCACCTCGTTCCATGGTATAGTCAAACCCAAAATACATGTACATTTGAGGATATTATATATAACACAAGGAGAAAGTAGCAACACTAGGAGGAGAAAAAAAACTATTACATATGCCAAGAGAAAACATTTGCTCACTTTCCCTCCTTTCTTTTTTTCTTGAGATGAAGCGTAAAGAGAAAATTTCCGAGTACAAGACCATCACTGGAAAGTGGAATGAGGAAAGGATGGAATGTATCCATTACACACTCTCTTGCATGTATTTTTATATTGGATAAAATATATAAAAAGAGAGAGTTGGCTTTACATGTTATAAACATGTAAAGTATGATATAGTTTGAACTCAAAGTCTTTCCTCATTTTCGTTACTATTCTGGTGGAATACAATTGTAAGTCTCAGTCTCAGTTTGTGTCTTTTTTTTAAGGGGAGAGAGAGAGGGAGAGAAAAGCTTTCTTCATTGGATTATTAAGGAGAACAAGTTGAGAGGGGTTGAGAGAGAGAGAGATGTCTTTATCTAAATCTTTTTCTCTACTGAGCCAATCTGATTTGGTTGTTTTGAAACTCTTTGATTTGATTCGATTTCAGATAGAATATTTACTCGTTCCTTAAACAGACCTTCAAGACTGTACAATACTAACGATAAGACAATAAGGGAATAAAGAGACAGACGAGAGAGAGGAGAAAACTCATGTTTCTTTCATGTTTTCTCCTCGGCACGCTTTGAATGACTGGAACAACGTAGAAAAAAAGATTGTATTGATTTTTAAGCATCATTTTGCTCTTCAATCTCTCCAAATTCTTTGCCCACTTGAAAATCTCCCAACTTGTAACTTTTTATTTACACCAAGTGTATTTGTTGTTAACATTACTATTGTTAAAATAATTGAAATTATTTTAGAGAAAATTGGATTTTATTTTACAATCTTTAATTTAACCTTTTGTACAAAGACAGATATTTTTGTTTTGATTTAATTAAATTGTAAAATACTTTTTAGAAAAAATTTCACAAAAACATAACGATGAAAAGTTTAAGTGTTTACCTATTTAATACACTTAAATATCTGTAATTTGATGTGACGGGATTTTTGTCTTGTCAAAAAAAATAGATTAAAAGGTCAAGATAAAAAAAAGAGCAAAAGACGAATGCCCGGATGGGAATTGTGATATTTCAGTTTAGTGAGAAATGTCGGGTATGGGTTTTTGTTGGAGGATGGAAAACATACCAAAGAATTCCATGACCGTATCACAATCCTCACCGCAATACTTTTTTATACAAAGAAGAAAAAAAAAGTGGTGTCATGGCTGTTGTTATTGTAAAAGAAAAAATAAAGTTGAATAGAGGTTAGAAAAAGAATTATGACATTTTTTTGGCTTTGAGCACATTGTGTAGATGACAAACTACTTTACTATGCATAAGTGTTTCCCTTATCGTTCCTGACAGCCAAAAGAAAAAAGTTTTGTTCATCAACTTGAGGACCGAAAAATTTTTATTCCAATTTTAATGTTGCTCTACTCTTGTACACTTAAACTAGAGAGAGAGAGATATTTTGTGGAACTGAAATAAGGAAAAAGAAACTGTCGAGTCATTCTCTCTCTCTTGTTGTCCTGTCCACATGGTTAAAAGCAACGTCAGAAATTCAACTTTTTTTTCTCTCTCTCTCTCTGGGTTTGAACATTGAGCAGGGCATTCTATGTGAGTTTTTCTTCTTGTTGTCTGTATTTCTTTTTTGGAATAGAAATTTACTTGCACCTGACACCCATTGTGTACATTCATGGGGTGAGTTTGGAGAGAAGAAGGGAAATTGAATGTTGGGACGTCAACCCCCTTTATTATAAAGACGATAGATAGATGGATGTCTCTAACTTTTCTACAAGTGTAAAAAGACATGGACTTGAACATTAGACTAGTAAAGACTAACTAAGGATAAGGGATAAAGTCCACCAAAAGAGAGAGAGAGAAAGATTCACTGATAAAAAAAAGTCCATGGACCCACTACAGCTATATCTGTACTCACATATGATCGGCCTCTCTTGTACCAAGGTAATGGATTGAGAGGGGACACTGGAAGAAGATGGATGGATCGTATCGAGAGATGAATAGATGTGGGATCAGAGGATCAGATGAAGAAGAGAAACCTTACCTTACATACCTGGCTATATAAAAAGCTTACCTTACATATAATTGTATATATATAGAGTCTGTTGAGTGAAGAGGCCGCATCTGTAGTCACTTTGACTTTATGTGAAAATTTTTCGATATCTTCTTACAAACCAACAACTGTAAAGAGTTTCTCTCTCTCTTTATTTCTTTTTTTCTCCATCTTTATCTCCCCTGTCCTCCTTGTGTATCTCTCTCTACACACTTGAGTAAATTACCACATCACAAAACTTAAGACATGAGACACTTGTGTTCAAATAGACAAGCAAGTATACATTTAATATGGCCTTATTTCTATGAACATGATACTCCCTGTAAATTTTTAGAAAAACGAGAACTAGAGTGAATAAGTAGAATTTTTTTTACAAAGTTTACAAAGTCAAAAGTTAAATCAAGTCTTTGTATCTGTGTATCTGTACAGTATGTACATACATGTAAACTGTCGGAAAAAAACATGACAAGAGAGAGAGAGAGTGAGTGCATTTTCTTTTTCTTTTCTTGAAGAATTTAAGGAATATAGTTTTTAAACTTAACATTAAATACAGAAATAATTTAGAATATTCTTTTTTTTCTTGTGTAAAGATGAAACAATCTTAATAATCCAAAGTCGTAACTTTTCAAACTTCTCTCTCTCTGCTCAGGAATGGCTAAGATGAGTTATTAAAACTAGACAAAAAAAACACAAAGAAGAACTTGTTACTTTATGTGTGCTTAGAAAGTGGAAAAAAAGGCAGAGAGAGAGATTTTGAAGACTATATATATTTTTATAAGTATTATTTTTTTGTAGGAGAGTAAAAATATGCTTTGGTGGATTTGGAGGTAGCCAGAAGGTATAATATAATGTCATATAATACAGTTGGCATAAGCTACATGACTCTCATCTCTCATCTCTTTGGGTAGAGAGAACACAAGTTTGGTGGCGAATTGCAAAAGGATTTTCCAAAGGGATTCTTTCTTTCTTCCTTGTCTTAGCCTTGAGTTTCAGTCCACCATATGATGGGATGTGTCGGAAGAAGCTCCTTTGGTATTTTTCTTCAATCAATATCTCTGTCTTACATCTGTAGGTAGACTGGTGGAAGAAGAAGAAGAAAAAAAGGGATGAACTCTAAGTATTATAGATACTCACATTCATCTTTCATCTACCTAATAGTAAGGCGTATACCTACCTCGATATGAAAGTAGAGAGAGAGTGAAAGTACTATGAACTATATTAATATCACACACTTATCTATGAGGACTAAAGGATACTTTGAAGTTAGAGTTGGAGGCAGTCCTTCCTTTTGTCTCTTTTTATCCATGTCCTCAATGATTCTCATCAATCAATCTTGTCTCTATCTTTTCCCCGTCCTATTTTCTCTCTCTCTTCTTTCACATCTCACATTTTTCTCTCTCTCGAGTACACTCTCACGCTCATAAATGGTTGTAAGAGTAAATGAATTTTTATTGATATAGAGAATTGCGTGTCTTCAAACTATCCGCCCACTCCATGGACTCTAGTCTCTGTCAAGCTTGTCAATATTTCCCTTTGTTTTTTATATACAAAAAAATCCTGAATACAAGTTCCCATGCATGGGAACTTGTATCAATTTTACGAATTTTTTTATTTCAAAAGAAATGAATGAAAATAATAGAATCTTGTTTTTTCAAATTATTGGTTAAATTAGAAACTACAGACAGTTAAAATAGATGAGAAAAATGTGTTTATTTTAGTAAATTTAAATTAAAAAATAAGTTAAATGAAATGGTTCAAAACAAAAATAATTAAGAAATTGTAACAAGTACAAAACGTACTCAGTTTGAAATTGAACTGTAAAGCTCTAGAATTTATTTAACGACTCGCACACAAATGATTACCATTGCCATCACCCTCATCGTATTCTTTAAATTAGCATGAGTATTATATGGCTTTTCGTATTTTTACTTTTAATTTATTTCTACAAAGTGAGGACAGGGAGTAGAAGGAGAAATAGGACTTTTTTTAGGAACAAGAGAGAATGTTAATTTCTTGCCTCACTTCCCACCAAATCTTCAACTTTAATTTACTCCAACAGACTCAATTTCATTTCTAACAAGTTCACTACCAACGACCCAAAGACAAATGAGACACGGTAATGGTGATATACACAAGACGAAAAAAAGGGGACCAATTTTCAGTGTTAAAAGAGTAGCTTCCAAAAAAATAAAAAAAGATTTCATTTTACTAAAGTAAATTCTCTCTCTCTCAAAAAACAACTTTTGATTTGTTGAGTGTGTAAGAGTAAAAATGGGTGTTGTGAAAAGAGAAAAAAAACAATTTTTTTGGTGCATTCAAAGATGAAATTTTAGTGCATCTTTTAAGAGGGATAGTTTGGGTTTGAGTTTGTGAAATCAAGTGAAAGGTACTTGAGAAAGATGTGGAGGGATAGTTGACTATGTGTTTTCTTCCCTACTTATCTGCATGTTCAATGAACCAAAGAGGCTACGTCCCAAGTGATCTCATCGTCAACTCAAACTTTGTACACGATGCATTTCTATACTCCCTATCTTATTTTAGTAAAGTCCTTTTTTTCTATATGAAAAAAAGTAAAGAACAACAAGAGAGAGAGAGAGAGAGAGAGAGAGAAATGGGCAAAGATATGGGCCATAGTAAATATGTAGTTATTGCACAGAAAAGGACAAGGAGGGAGATGCAAAATGTTATAGAAAAAAACTTGTACATATCGTATGTAACATACAATACACATTCAAGAAAAATTCAATGTAAACAGATGGTATATATATTCTCCCTATAGTTCGTTGGAGGGAAGGAAGGAAGTAAGAGAGAGAGTAGTTGAATTGAGGCGAAAAAAGTTAAAAAAAAACTTTTCAAGACTTTTTTTTCCAAGTTGATCTGGAGGACAAGAAAAAAAGAAGGAGAAGCACAACTGGTAGTAAAAAGAATGTACATGAAGCTTACGTTGACTGCCTTCATGGTCTGCTTGCACCCAATATCAATAGGACTCCAGTAGTAGTAGTAGTAGTGTGTAGTCTATAGAAATATCTTTTTAGTAAGAGCTAGAGTTTCTTGTCATGGAAATTCAAGCTGTGTACAGTCTCAACTCACTCTTAAGAGATTATTGTGTATAAAAAAGGAGAGAGAGAGAGAGAGAGAGAGACAATAGTTGGTGGCATCTCCCTTCTCGTCTATCGGCACTCTAGTGTAACTTACTGTGTATAGACTAACTCTTGGACTAAAAGAGCCACGGCTACTATTGTAGGGAGACAAAACAGGATACTGATAGTGAGTGTACGCAAGAGAGAGAGAGAGAGAGAGAGAGAGTATTGGGCTGTCTTTCACTCACGATCAGAGTGAGTAATCTTACAACAGTATGGATGGATACACTCAAGACGTTGTCCAAGTATTATAAGAAAGACAATCACAAGGACTAAGTTCAGTTGGAGCTCAAGTATTAGAACAAGAGAAGTTGAGAGAGAGAGAACAATCTATGAAGAAATAGAGAGAAAAGAAAAAGAAGAGAGTCCTAGTTTTGGATTGAGTTGAAGCTGAACAAGAGAAAGAGAGAGAGAGAGTCAGAGTGAAAGTGTTGTATGTGTCTGTGTGTATGGTATATATATGAAGAGTTGGGAGATAGGAAATTTGGTTGAGTGGAGTGGAGGTCAAGATGTAAACTGGTCCCAAAGGAGTCATTCCCTCAAGATTAGGCATTACTAAGAATCCATGAGAAGTCGTCGAAAAGACTGATAATTTTCTTGCTAGAAAATTCCTAAGCTCCTAGGAACCCCTCCTCTCTCTCCGATATGGAAACCATTTCTTGACTATCTGTACTATGTATAGTCATATATACACTATAATCATCCCTACCATCGCAAAAAATGTTCTATTCCCAGACTTGAATTTTTAGAACCATCTCCAGCTACATATACATAGCATGTCCCCAGCATTATGTAATATATGTAACAAGTTTTCAATGCTATGGACAGTGAACTCATTCGTCCATGTCATATCCGATGATATGACGCATTATTACGCTACACATATTCTTGACTCTTCATCTTAGATTCATCCTGATACTTCATATCAATAGTCAACTGAGCAAAAAGCTTAAGAAAGAAATTTCTTTTCCCTTTTCTTCCATTAGTCTTAACGAAAGTTTGAGTATAGCCAATTTTTTTACACAATGTGTCTTGGTCTCTTCTTTTGAATTTTTATGCTTTTGGTTCATCGGGCAGAAAAAAAAGAATTATTTCAACTTTGCCCTATAACATTTATACATGGCTAAACCACACCATTTTAATTTTATTGTGACTTCTTTTTTTAAACAAAGTCCACAATAAAAATAATTTAATTATGATGCTCAAAAAATTCATTGAATTTAGTACTACTCCTATATATACCAAGAGTACACCTCTGGGAAAATAGAAAAGAATGGAAATGACCTTTGAAAATAGAATAAAATTATAAAGAGATGAGTTTACAAATTTAAACTTTGAAATATGCAATGTGGGTACTCTTTCCATGTTAATTGTTTTTATTGATGTACTTGTGTTTTATATTTGAATTGTCAATTTAAATAAAAAGTAGGTGAGTGTATGCTAATAAAAATAGAATAATTATGTTAAGTACTTGCGGTTGTCCTAAAATAAATAAAAAAGGACAAATTTCAAATTGAACAACAGTTAAAATACATAAAGAATTCTTGCTAAAAGTTTAATGAGGCTACTTATAGCCTTCCTGGCTCTCCCAGTACATAAATAAAATATATGAGAATTACCGTATTTCCTCGATTAGACCCCCGGGGGCTCTATTTATTCCCCCTCCTCTGGACCTGGGGCTCTATTGGAGCATGGGAATGTATTGGGAGGGGGGGCTTTATTAATTCAAAGTTATAAGTGAAAA
>JAQIVZ010003416.1:0-14173 GCA_034700945.1 Arrhopalites spinosus
TTGGATTTTTTGAGTGACCTCTGTGACCAGGAAAATTAATTAACTAAACCACGAATTTTCAAAAAATCAACTTTTTGAAAAAATTTTGTTCATCATATTTTTTTAAAGTTCGTCGTATTTTGACACGGTTTGACCTAGAAACTTAAAACTTTCAAATCTGATCAAGTATAAATCAGGCTTTACAGGAAGCCTACTCTTGATGTGCTAGTCTCACTACAGACAGAATGGGAGCTTCGACAAAAGTGGCTAAAACTCGACGGTGGACCCTCAGTATAGTGAGTTTGTTGTTACTATTTTGCGGATGCTAGTTAGTTTTAGCTGGTCACATATCCCAGACACAAGTTTCTCTTTCTCTTACATTTTTTCTAACCTTCCTCTCTCTCTCTCTAAACAACTTTTCATGGCCAAAGACGCAAAGAGCCTGAGAACCATTAAGCAGGAGGGAGGTCTTGAGTACAAGACACAAGGCAAGAGAGAGAGAGAGTACAAACAACAAAGAAAACAGTCGGGACATAACATGTTAGAATGCGTACAGTATAGAAATTGTCTCTATGGCGTAAGTACATACTCCAATTTTTTTATCTATATGGAACCATGTGACTCTCTATATGGCACACGACATAAAAGTGAAGTGGACGAGATATCATTATTGTTTCGAAACGGTGGTGTCGAGGATCGGATATTGCGTGTCGACTGTTCGAGGACTCACGTCTTGGGGGCCTCATAATAATATGATACCAAAATTTCTATACCTTTTTGCCCCTATACTCATTTTTTTCCTTTCCTTGTACGTGCCCTCCTCACAAGTCACAATAGTCAAAAAACGTAAAAGCTATATCACAAATTTTTTGCACACGCTCTACCATCTTTATTATTTAATATACATACACAATACACACATGGTTCAATAGCCAAGACTTTCACACATATGTCACAAACTAGTATAGCTGGAGAAAGTATGTACGGACATTCTTTTATATGCATAATTTGTTTTGCACGGGCTGTCTCAACTGTATAAGAGTACATGTTGGGTATGTAATGTACTATTACTATATTTAGGTATTTACGGAGGGGAAATGATGGGGAGAGGGGTAGACGATGAAAAACCTTTGCTGAATTCTCACACGAACTGTGAGCTAAAAGAAAAACTTTGGTACATGGCCATATTAAGCTACAGCCCTTTTATATATAGGTAGAGGTCTATACTCTACCTAGTACTCACTTCAATTTCACTCAGAGGAAGACTTGGACTGTATAGAGAGAGAGAGAGAATTTTATACTTATCACACATTTTCCCCTCGTTTTTCTTCCTCTTCCTCTGCTCCACTGACTTTTTTCTTTTTTCCCTTTACCATCCACATCCACCACTAAAATGAGTTTTGCGTGTCACACTCCTCATCCAATGCTTGTGTGTGTTGGTGATTATGGCTGTACACAATTTTCTCTCTGTGTGTGTATATTACTAAAGCTTAAGTTTGTTGTAACAAGCCAAACTTGTCACCAGGATCATATTTGTAGAGAGAGGGCCATTCTCTAGGGTCATTCTTGAGTCTACATCCATGAGCATAAAGCAGACGTCATTAGCTCTAGATCTAGCTTGTAGGCTCTAAGTTGTACAGAGTACGGTGAAAGTTGGAGATTGTGGTTGAAGGCGTGCATAAATTAGTTTTTTCTTAAAATAAAATTCCTTGTGACTAACATACGTACAAGAGAATAATATTATGCACCTGCATTCTATTTATCATGGAGTAAAATTAATAAAGTGAATCTAGCGGCGAATCTAATTGCAAGGCGGATCCAGTTTACTTTCACATTCAACTATACATGTATACATGTAGAATAACTTTTTCTCCATGAACATAGAGAGAGATGCCCAACACCCAAAACACATTTGACTGGGCACCTTTTCACCTTTCACTCTAGTGCACAAACACAAAAACAACATTTGGCCTCTTTTATGTTCATCCGTGATGGGGTGCTAAGAAATGGTGAGGTTTTGACTAGTAAATAGTGAGGTAGGAAATTTTTGGGAGGATGTGAGTTGGTATTATCAGATAATTATTAAAGTGTAATAATTTTACCCCTACCCAACTCTCGTCCCGCCCTCACACATTAAATTTCACCCATTTTCACCAAATAGAAACTTGAGAGAGAGAGAAAGTCAGAAATAAAAAACAAAAACTAAAACTGTCATTTCCCTTCCCTTTTTTCTGACTTTAGTATAAATTAAAGTAAATTTATATACAGGAAAAAAAATACATACATGAAATCGTGTAATGACTACCTGACCAAAAAAGAAAGTGTCAACTTGCTTTCACTTTGAACCAAAAATTTTTTCTCAGCTTCCTTCTTCATGTCTTACAATCCCATGTCGTGACTTACTCCAAGTGACATATTCACTTTGGTCGTGATTGTAAAAAAAACCAAAGCAGAGAAAACTAAAACTTTCTCTACTTTAATAAGAGTCATAGTCTAAAAATTTGTATGAAAATATATATAAAAAAAACTTTCTCCCCATTGTACTCTTCTAAGTTGTGCTCAGGGTACATTTAGTCAAATGTTTGGACATTTGAATTTGAATTTTTTTTGTACAGAACAAAAAAAATACACAGGGACACAGAGCAAGCAAAAAGGAAGATGGTTGACATTTGACTGCTGGCTTTTTCGTGAGAAAAGTATTTGAGCACATTTTCCCTTGGCTTTTTTTGTGTGTAGAGCCTGACTCTGCGAAAAAAATACATGACAAAATAAGACGAGAGAGAGAGACATTTGCATCGAGTTTCTTTTTTGCTATGCAAACACGTGAATTCCATTTTAAATTGTGCTCCATGTCTATGGCTCTGTCAAATATAGACCATGTGAGTAGTACCACTCACTGTGTGTGTACACACACATTCACACACGCTATGCGAATGTGATGTGATAAAAAGATACGATTGCAAAAACCTTTACATGGTTTAAATCTGGACGTTTACTTGCACCACGGAAGACGAGAAAGCCCACTGACTGACTGACTGAGCGGAACCAAGAAACCGAAACATGTGTACTGTAAAATGTATGAGATCTATGTACACACATGTATAAATTCTATGTGATAATATAGTCCCAATTTTTTGAGGGGGAGAGGGGGGTAATATCATGCCATGTCCATTTTTTTCTCTCTCTCTTGCAAACCCAATTCTCCACACTCTAAACTCTAACCCTCCTTCCTTGTCACATTTTCTTTTATCGTGAAATGAAGGCGGCATATGTACAACGCAATGTCCGTATCTATTACTAGCCCTGAGCCACATGATGGAATTTTTTTCTTCTTCTTAGAAAAAAATTTCACGATCTCTTCACTTTAAATCCTTTGAGATGGAGTCCAAAAGACAAGATTTTAAAAAAAAATTCTTTTTGTAAAAAAAATATTATTTCTATTTTTTTTGGCACAAATATACAAATACACACACACAAACTCCAACTCCTGTCCATGCCATGCTTTCATGTCTCACACACGTGTAAACTGAAAATGGAGATATGACAACAAACATTTTTATCTTTCCAAGCGGAATGAAGTCATTGACGTTTAAATATTTTAGAGAAATATTCATAATCTCCCTTTCAAAAAAAATATTTTGGTGTACTACAAAAAAAAGTTGTTATGAAAGAAAGAAGAGAGAAAAATTTATCTCGACATAAAAGACTACATAAAAATATTTTTTATGCATTCCACCACTTTCTCTTTTTTTTCATACAATGAAAAATACTCTACATATTTACTTGAGATGACTATAGAGGGACTCATCTAAAAAAATAAAGAGGAATATTTCTTTTGGGTGAAAGTGGAGAAAATTTAGAGCAAGTTTCATGCTCAACATTTAAAAAGCCTTTTTTTCTACTTATCGCTAGACCAGTTTTATTTTAAATGCCTCATTTCTCATGTTTTATATTCACCATGCAAAAAAAGCAAGTTCAGAAAAATATACATAATATATATCTATATATACTTATGTATAGAATATAAGATGCACAGGTAAATTTTGACTATTTTTTGCAGGTTCATTTCATTTAAAAAACTTTTTTTTCTTGCCTAGATACCATACCAAATTGTGCGTGTATGTTCCCTCATAGAGAGAGAGTAAGGGGAAAAGCTGGATAGTCAAGGGAGAAAGCGGAAAGTCAGAGAGTGAGAGTTAGTCCAAGTAATAATAGGAGGGAATGGTTTGTATGTGACCAAAAATTTTATTGCTAGTATGGTAAAGGAAGGTAAGGTAAAGCTCTAAAGTTTATGATGTTCCATAAAATTTTAGTTCAACTCTAAAGAAAAATATAAATGTACAAAGACACGCTCTCGACTATTTCTCTCTCTCTCTCTTCTCAGCCCACTACCACTGGTACAGCCACACACACCTCCTTCCTGCTTCCTTGCATGGATTATTAAAAAAAGAGAAAAGCATGGACACAGAAAAAAAGGAAGGATAAAGAGAGAGAGAGAGAGAGAGAGAGAGAGAGAGAGAGAAAGTCTTGGGTTCTATTCAGTCTATTTTCTATTTCCATTTACATTGATAATAAATATTATATTTGTAGCAATGTTACTGTGCTTTGTCTTGTTTTGTGTAGACGTGGTCTGGGGGGCTATCACGCCAAAATCACTTATCCATTTTCTTCCATCTTTCTCTTTTCTCCTTTCTCCAAACAGACTACAGACTACACGTACCATTACAGTCATCATGTATAATGCAAAAATATTCGATTTGTACACTCTCTCTCCTTACTTTAATGTCCTCGTTTATTTTCTATAATGTATCACACACGATACTTGTTTTTAATTATTTTTTATCCCCTTCTCTTCCTGTACTCCTTGTATTTGTACAGGGAAGTGAAAAAAAGAGAAAGTTTTTTTTATAAAAGAATATAAGTTACACACTGTACAGTTGTACACTGTGCTGTACGCACAAAAAAATGGGGATACGCACCTTGCTTGTGAAGCTCCAACAGACTTGACGTAGAAAGAACTGGCGTTGAGGGCTGAGTCAGGAATTGCTCGACTTTCCATTCCCAGTGGTGCCGAGCACAAATCTATCAAAAAGTCAGAAAAAAACAAACATTATTAGCATACAACCATGTTTTATCATGTACAAAGTAGAGGAGAGTAACAATGGATTATGTACATATGAGACAAGGGATTATAAACCATGGAGTCAAAAAGGCAGTCTCCCTTTTCACATCATATAGTTCATCACCGTCCACATCATTCAATGAATTCCATTAGATCCATCCATAATAATGTCATGGATGTTATTAGTCCCTTCATGTCTCTTGACTCCTCTCTCTCTCTCTCTCTCCAGCTTTCTCTTGTAATATAACAACTTTATGTTTTCACCATCCCATACAACATTTTACACTTGAATAGAACGAGAAACCTTCAACTCTTTCATAAAAGAGCATACAGCAAATTATTTGTAACGCACCATCACTTCATTGTCTACTCCATATATAACAAAGTGTGTAGCCATGGGCCTCATTTTCAACTTTTTGCCACGGAGTACATACAATGTACATATGTAGTTGTCTGTAGCCAAAGAAATTTTGGAATTTAATGTAGAAGACTGTATAAATATATAGCCAAAGACTTTACAATCATTTTAGTTTATTCTCATAGATAATAACGGGGGCCCTCTCTCACTCCAAAAATATGTAATGTAGGTAGAGAGAGAGAGAGAGAGGGTATGGGCTATATGGACGATAAATTACAATAACAAAATGAACACTCGTTTCAAGCCTTTTCCCTCCCTCTCAGTCACTCTTGATCCATATGGACTTTGCATATTGAAAAGTATGGCAAGAAGAGAGAGAGACAGACAGAGAGTTGGAGTGGAGAGTGAAGCAAATAAATTCCCTCGTTTTCCTCTTCAAACCTTATGAATTCAACACACGGCAGATGATGTTGATGATGATGACTATCTCATTAATCCACCAAATAGACCCCCACCAAAAGTGAAAGCAAATGAGAGGGAGCAAGCCCAATAACAACCCAACGACAGAGAGAAGAGTTCCATCAAAATGAAAAACCAATGCAATGCATCCATCAGGCTTCCTCTCTTCTACATTCTACATACACTCACCCCTCCATACAAAAAACTATCTCTACACACATCCCTCCAGACCTTATACATACAATTATTTCTCTCTCCTTTTTTTCTATAATCATGACAATGTCTATGATATCGCATTGGGTTCTTTGAAGGGAAAAAAATGGAGAGAGAGAGGATGATGTACGAGTATAGTAGAGAGTTGTGTGTGTGTGTAGTTGTCTTGGCTCCCTTCTTTTAATTCTCAGCCTATAATATTTTTCTATATTAAAAGATGGGGAATACAGAGGGTGAGGGGGAAGGTAGGGAAAGTTACCAAGAGAGAGTACATTTAATTCACCTACAAAAAAAAATTGAGAGAAAGATACATAGAAACGCTCATAGTGTAATCTAAAAGTTTTCTTTTCTAGTGGTACACTATGGAAACTGTGTGTACATATTAATAGTTACAAATGTATGCAAGTGTGCATGTTTCCAATAAATAATTTTCCTTTTTTCTATTCTCTCTCTCTCTTTCCTTCTCTCCCCTCATTTCTTTCTTACTTGTGAAAGATTTATGAAAACGACGCCCGTCCTCAGCTCCTCCGGGTAATAAGTAAGTAGCTAGTTGGGATGAAAGCATGTAAAAAGAAGCTTATAATATACAAGGGATTCTTCTCATTCTCTGTACACAGAGAGAGAGACCAACTCATGGGGTTGTACATTGTCTAATCTACCAGAGAGCCGGAGCCCCACATGGAGAAATAACATGAGCTTTATATACCCCTCTCTCTCTCTCCCCAAAAGTTTCAAAGAAAAAAGAGAAAAAAGTAGAGAGCCTTCAGGTAAAAAAATATTCAAAGGACGATAACAGATAACCGTCCTCCTCTCTTTCTCCGTTAATTCTCTAAAACTTGTAAAGAGACTAAATCAAGTACAAAAAAAAGATTCCAGGTGTACAGATAGTCAAAATTCTTATCTGTACTCTCGTAGCAAAGTTTAATCGTTTAAGCATCAAAATTATATTTATTTTATCTCTCCATTTTTTAAAAAAATATGTAAGTAACATTTATCAGAAAAAATTCTATTTTCAATTCAAAGTTTTCAAAACTCAACTTTCTAAATAAAGTAGTAAGAAAAATAAAAAAAATAATAAATGAATGAGAAAAAAAAGTTTAATAAAATGTTCAAATAAAATTATTAAACTAAGGTTCTACATATAAGGAGCATGTGACGTCTGAAAAAAAAGTTTTTTTTTCTCTTTTTGGGTAGCTACAAAATTACAGATCTCAAAAACATATCCCGTATTAAAATGAACAAGATATGAGGCAAGAGAAATGCCTTCAAGGTAATTTAGTCTAAAGTCCAAATGAGCAAAACTCCTTGACGCTCTTCTTTCTCTCTCTCACTCTCTACTTTGTATCTGTACTGTACAAGGAAAACTATTTAAACATAAAAAACGCAAGATTAGACAGCACGTTCTTCACTCGTCCCATTTTGTATATTTAGTAAGACCGCTGCCACACTTCTTTTTTCTTAAGATGCAAGATTTAAGATGAGAATATTTACTTAAAGTCGCATGGATCCCTCTCTCTCTGTGTATACAGACATGAGGAGCGTCACTCAAGCACTACTTCCTTCCTGCCACTGGTGCACGGCTCCTCTGTTTTTTTTACCGCCATGACTATCTCCCAACTTTATTTCGTCTACTCTTATGAGAAATTATGTATAAATATAACATGGCAAATATAGTTTTAGGTAAGGAATAGCAAAAAATATTTTTTTTACTACTTTGAGAGTTTTGGACTCTCTCTCTCTGTGAACTAGGAGTTGGAGGTAGGCAATTACTATGTCTGTAGTCGTAGTATGTATTTTGTGTGTCGCTCGGTCACAAAGTTTTTAACTTTAATTTCACTCCCCTCCCTCCCCCTCTCTCTCTGGCTTGTGCAAGGACTGTACGACCGTGAACTGCCTGCCCGAAGCAATTGTGATTATATCTTTGGGAGTGTGTTTGTGTGTGTACGAGTCTTTTCTGAAAATTTGTTTAAGTGGAGAAAATTGTCTTGGCAACTTTTACTCTCCTACTAACTACTAATAGAGCTCTTATATTCCATAACCCACCCTTTCCAATGGCCTTTTTTATGTTGTCATCATCCACCATGACTTTCTCCCCCTCCTCCCCATTTCCATGTCCCTTTTTTCTTTCTTAAGAAAATGAACACAGTAGACACGCAAAAAATTATGAACGCGTATTGGGTGTGGCTAATGGCTATAGCATACAATCATTATTATGTCAGTTGTTTCATTGAAATTAATTTAATGTCAACCTTACCTAAATTTAAATAACTTGAAACGTTGTCAATGACATACTTGCCATTTTTTCTTTTTTAAAAATTAATTTAGTTCACTGCAGAATTGGACGGAGAAAGTGGAACAATTTTTGAGCGGATTCTATTAATTTTTTTCTTGTGCTTTCTTTTTCCCTCTTGAAAATTGTGCTGGGGAATTATTGCACATGGAGGAGAAAGATTGAGGGAGAGAGAGAAAGAGAGAAAGCTTATTAAAATTTCAAAGCAAGAATGTCGATTGCTTTCCATACAGTCTAAAGAGAAAGCAAGAGAAAGAGATAGAGACATTTTCATATTTACATTGCAGAATTTCAAATAAGAACATTTATGAAGGCAAGATGAGATGAGGAGGAAGGGGAGTGTATCTCACAAAATATTCTTGCATGAAGTGTACAAGTGAAAGGAAATTGTACGGGATCTTTTCTCCCTGTGTGTCGTATGACATTAAACCCAAAATAAATACGTTCCTTGATTTCTTGGCTGGATTACTGGATTTAATTACAATCGAAATAAAGGACGTAATGGATGGCCGGGTGGAGAGAGAGAGACAAGAGGAAGGGGCATGGGAATTGCGGGTGGATTGAGCAAGGGGATGAACACATGGCTCTTGAAATAAATTAGGTCGTTCTGTACACATACACTTTCTCACTCAACCCACTAGATCAAGAAAAGGTTCCCCACACACTCCACCACATACATGACATTACATTTAAACACACACACACACTTCACCTTCATTTACATTATCGAGGTAGAAATGAGTCCGGAATCTGTTTGTCTAAAAAGAAAAAAATTTAAAAAGTACAATCCCAACCATGGCTCTACATATAGAAATTATCTCTCTCTCTCTCTCGCTGTGTGTGTAATTCCTATACTCTCTGTAGTTTAACCTAATCTTTATAACATCTTGGCGAAGAGAGATAAATTTGTGTGCTCTCTCTCTCTCTCTATAGCAAAGGATTATTATCATGTTCTCCATTTTGGTGGAAAGATTCCAAATAGGTTTTTATAGCCATACGTATCTTGAAGAAAATTGACCAAAATGATTCTCCAACTAAATTAGGGGACGATGGGATGCTGATAGAAGTCGATGAGGCTATGAAACTGTAAATGTTATATCTCTCTCTCTAGCTATGTATCCCTACTACAGAATATATTATTTGCCAACAAAACTTGTACTATAAAGGTCATCACACCTTTAGAAATTTTCCCCTTCTTGTTTTCTCCATTAGCAAATGAGTTCATTTTATACACACACGCCTACTTTTTTTAAAAAAACATATTCCCTCCATATATAATGTACATACATATCCTTGTAATCAGACATTAAATGAAACTGGAGACTGGAGTTCGAGTCATTTTGTAATCCAGAAAGAAAGTGAACAAGTTGAAAATTGCGTTGTATGCGTTTTCCGTTCTATTTACATGGAAAAAAATGATCTACATAAAAAACATTTGGAGATAACTATTATTTAAAATTGCCCAACTTTCCAACTCTACTAATATTACAAAATTTTGAAAACTATATAAAAATCCTCCCACTCTCTCTCTGGAACGCTGCACGTGATCATGATCATTTTTTTACCTTTAAAAATAATTAGAAACTAAATTCGTTTATTAATGTCCATCCGTTTTCTTTTTTGAGTGATAATAATAACTCATGGGGAACCATTAACTAAAATGAGTCTCCAATGTCGTTTGTCGAGAAATTAGGGAAACTATTCGCAAGTTATTTTAACTTTGAACTAAAAAAGAGTCTTTAATTTTTCATCCACAAAATTTTATGGATGGTGACTCACCTTCCTGATAACTTTCCCATTCTTTTTTTTTCTAAATTCTATAACGTACATTATAACGTTAAAGCAATGCACTAAATTTCGGATATATAGTTCTCTAGTCAAATTTCCATGTGTAAAAAAAACTGACGGGGTGCATTCAAGATTATCCACAATGAAAAAAAAAAAAGAGAGAGAGAGAGGGGGGGGGGGTATGGTCATGTAATAGAAAATGTGGATTCTTGAACTCTTGAACGTCGGAAGTTTGTCTCATTTTTTAGCCCTAATGAATGAGGGTAATAACGGAGTGTGCATAGGGTCGTTAGACATGCTATCTTGGGTGAATCTAAAAGTGTCCTTGTTCTTTCCTGGGCCCCATTAGCCATCAAGTGATTTTATTATGAGGGGAAAAAAGGTGTAGAGTGTGCAAGATCTGAAGGGAAATGAATTATTGAGCAATTCGTCTCCCACTCTCTCATTCATTTCTGTCTCTCTCTCTATACCCCAACACAGCATAAATACATTATCATTATCCTTAACAGGGAAAAATTATACAAAATCCCATCCCTATCTCCACAATATACAACCCTCTTCTCTCATTTACACTCATTTTCCAAAATCTTCCCCATATCTATAGCCAAACTTATAGGCATAAGAATCACATGATAAGATCAGCAAACTATCAAACCCTCTCTCTCTCTCAGAGGAATCCATGCCCTTATTGCCTGTTTCGCTACTCTACTCGTACTATGATATAAATAATATTATTAATAGTCAAGACTTTAAACTAAAATCTTTTTAACGATGCGCCACATTTATCTCAGTCGTGAGGCATTTATTTTGCTTACTCTAGAGAAAAAAATGTAGCTTTTTTTCTTATAAAAAAATCCTTTCTCCATTCCTCACCATCCATACCACATATTCTTCATTTTGTATCGATTGCCATTTTTAAATTTCATAGTCTAATTTATACACATAAATTTTGACTACGTATGTACGTACACACAGCTCATTAATGACTGTCGCTAAAGAGACCACAACAAAAATTAGATAATATGAAAAAAAGTACTTAAAAAAATCTAGAGATTTTACTAGCTCGTACTTTGACTGGAGAGAGAGAGGAAAAAAGTTGAGGCTAATGTCATGAAGAGAGAAAATGGAGTAAAGAATTTGGGAATTTTCTCTACATGTGATTCCATTATATGACTCCTTGTTAAGTGGCATCATGTGCCCTCTCCTCTCCTCTTGTACATAAATCTGACAATGAGACGGACGTAAAAGTTATTTGCGTAATGTTGTGGATATAGGACAATAACACATGTACATGTACACGTGTACTCCTACTATTTACTAGCACACACACACATGTTCATGGACTTATGTACCTTTATGTAATAAGTTTAACATGGTAAAAACCATTTGTACAATTTTCTAACGCCTCCCATCTCTTACCCCCATCTCTGTCCCTTTTATCTTCATGTACAGAATAGGGAGAGACTAGTCATTAAGCTAACGAGAAGCGAATAAATTGTTGTGAGGTCTTCCGTTATTATCATGTACTTACCCCTCCACCAGCCCTACATACCTCCAACATTTCCTCCTGCCTTGGCGGAAACGGAAGTCAGTAGAAAAGGGAAGAGTCTAACCAAGATCAATGATTTAAATGCTCCTCTCTTTCCCACACACACACACACACACATGGAAAAAAAAAGAATTGAGTACAACTTTTTGAATCTCTTGTGTGTGGGGGGGGGGGGGGTGCTGGAGCAGAAGAAGGGGAACAAAAGTCAAATTTGAGCCAGAAGTATCTGTACTAAGAAAAGCCAGAGGAGGAAGGATTTTCCATTTATGACGCCTAAACGTGTAAAAATTTCTATAGAAGAGAGGGGAAACACAAAAAAAAGAATGGAATTCAATGCACTTTTGTTAAAGAAAATCAAGAAAATCTGAGTCAATTTTGCATTTTGTCTATTTGAACGAGAACCTCATCACTTTACAGCCATTGTCACGTAAATCGTTTTGTTCCCCTCTCTTTTTTTACTCTGATGTAAAAAAGAGAGGGAGAGTAAAAAAAGTCTTGGCTTTTTGGAATGAAGAAAGATAGACAGACAAGATATGACTTGGCTATGAAACCAAGGAGATTTTGGGTGGAAGGAATGCTATGAAAGAGGAAAAGATGCATTCAGAATGCACCCTCTAAGTTGAGCCAACTACTTAGTTCTAAAATGCCTGTCTCATTTGAGCTGACAAAACCTCATCCGTGTCATTTATTTGCCACTCAAGAGGATTCTTCCGAGAAGGGACCAAGTAGAGAGAAAAATGAGAGAGAGAGAGTACAGTAAAATTGTTCTCGATAAAGAATGCTTTAGCATGTACACACACACACTTTTCTCTCTTTTGATGAGGTGATTGTACACGTTTTCACAGACTATATCAATTTCATTCACCCCCCTCACCATTCTTATCCCCAGTCTCTCACTCTCTTTTTTTATATGCTCTCATCTCTTCTCATTTACTCTCGTTCCCGCCCATGTAATGTAAAACCACTAACTACCAGCTATACACTCAAACAGTACAGAAAAAAATGTAAGGGACCCGGGTTCCAATCTACAAGGGAATCTAGCCGCTTTTTCCTTCTCCTCGCACGATCATCATGCAATCCAGTCGGCGTACTAGTACACTAACCACTACAACAAGGAACAAACGTAAATTCGTCATCGATTGAATCAAACAGCCATTTGATGGAGAAAAAACTTTCTCTTGCGTTGTCCTAAATGGAAAAAATCCAAATGCAGAAAAACCCAAAGTTTTTTTTTCTTCGGTACATACAAAAATGGTAGACCCAGACAACGACAAGTTTATACACAGGAGGAGTTGGGGGAAAAAAACTAAAAGTACCTCACTCACCATCATATACCAAAAAAAGCTTAATGTCTAATGCACCTCTAACCGCAGCACTCTCCTTCTCTAGCTCTTTCCTTCTTTTTTTTACACCATTCATAAGACAAAATGAAAAAAAGGACAGTGAAAGTGGAAGTAGAAACAAAAAAAAATCTTTTCTATTTCTTATCCCTCCTACTTTACTTTCTTCCCCATTTCAACTCACATTTACAATGCAACGGGAACCGTATGTTACCCTTATGAGATGCATCTTACATGAGAGAAAAAAAATTATTTCATTTCACCAACTTTCATACTAACATTTTTCCTCTCTCTTTCTCTTTATGCAGTTTTCTTTTGGGAAAGTGGAGACATATGAAATGTGAGAGTGAGAGTATGTATGAAATAGAAATTTGTAACGTAATTTATATGAGATGCACTTAAGTCTGCTTAGACACACCAAAAGAGAGAGAGCTGGTGGTACTCGTACGAGTATCAAGAATATTGTATAAGTTGCTCATACAGCATTTTCTTAGTTTTGCACCCCCCTCACCTAATTGCGTGTCAGAGGTAATCCAGGAGGCTTTAGTCCATTCAATTCACGGTGGCTAGGCTTCCTGGCTCCCCCTTTCCCCTCTTTCTCTCTCTTTACCTGGCAGTTCTCTCTGTAAATGTCCATCGTGCCGCTCTTTTTACTTACAATGCAATTATACGTATCCCCACACTTTCACTTTCTTTCTCTTTGAGCTTTTTTTTCTTCTCTTCTCTTCTCATATGAAATTATATTGTACTCGTTGTATCTCAAACTATGCACATTACAAGAGATAGAGAGAGAGAGAGTAAAGTAGTCAAGTGTTTGGTTTGGAAAGTGATAGCAAAATCTTTGTAATAAGAATACCATGGCCATGGGGTTTGAGTGAGTCTACGTATGACATTCAAGCATCGCTAGTCGTTAGCTTGAAACAACGAATGTGGCCAAAGTAATAAGAGTGTCATGTACGTAGGGAGATCAAAAAGTAAAATTATGATTTTTCAGCTCCGTTCCTTGTAAACCGATGACCAAGATATTTGAGTATGTTATACTAGAACTTGTTAGGGGTCTCCATAAAAAATTTGA